>WAAG01029155.1:94762-151111 GCA_013390105.1 Tichodroma muraria
AAAGCCGTGGTTTGACCCCTGCTGCATCACCAGACCTGATGGCAGTAGATGGCAGCATCAAGCACAGTATTGGCAAAGATTACTTTGGCAATGCTGGAAGAGTATTTTGCTGGGCAACTGGAAAAAAGGTCTGCTCCATAGGAATTACCAACTCTTAGCTTTATTAACAGGGCAGAGTTGAGAGACTAAACGCAGTCTGATTCATTACAACATTTCATGCTTGTTGATTTTTGAGAAAGAAAACTTGACATAAATACACTGAGTGCCATGACTTGAGGCAGAGGGCTGCCCACATGTGGGTCCAGACAAGTGGGTAATTCCTACCTTGAGGGAATCCAGACAGCCCGGACCCACACACTGCTAGAGAATCCAATCCTTGTTTTCAAAATGTTATCCAGTCACTTGTCCAGGAATTCTCAACTTCCAAAGTGCAGACACTCAGAACATTAAAAGTCACTTCTCTGCCCAAGTGACAGCACTTGAGAGTTGCCCGGTGTTTGGGATTGAGAAAGGACCTGCTCCACACGTGCTCCTCACCCTGTCTCCAGCTCAGGCCACACGTTACCTGTGCAGAGTTCACACTGAAGGAACAGGGTCTGCCCTGCAATCCCAAGCAGGGGGAGAAGAGGCTTTTTCCTGAGGATTTGCCCTTCAAAGGGCAAAATTCTTCAACAATTCACTCCAAAATCCCAGTTTGAGGGAGGCATAGAGGCAACAGATCAGACATCCTTTGCCAGAACCTCTCCCTGCCCCCACTCTTTTCAATGAAAAAGCTATTTTTAATCATATGGGATTTCTCAAAGAGGAAAAGTAAAAGCCCTGCCACCAGTCAGTACTTCTTGCTACAACTCAGGGAGAGCATCCAAGAATAACAACCAGTGGCTTCTTAATGCACTTTACTAATCCATCTCTACCCAGTTTGTCCCACTAAACATCACTGCTCCAACTGCAGCTCCTCCCATTCTAGACAAGTTTAAAAATAAATATTGCTGAGCTCAGGACAGAGTTTGGTTAGTGTGATTATGAAGGAGAAGACAATGAGCCATTGGAAGCAAACAGAAGGGAGAAGCAGTGAGCATTACTTCTGTCCTCTCACCAAGAGACTGAAGCCATAATTCAGAATTTTTCTGCTTTCTCAGTTGCCAACAGAATTCACAAATGGTGATGGATTTTAAGATGAATCTGCTGAGTAATTGTATCAGCAGATTGGTCCTCTGCAATGTTCACTTCAGCCTTGGAAAGGCTGGCCTACAGCTCCCTGTTCATTGTTCAGATGTGGGTTTGTGTTATAGGCCCACCCAGAGGAATTGGTTTATACAGCCTTATTTAGATTATATAGGATATACCAAGTGTTCATTCAAGTTTGCTGTCTTCTAAACCAGCAGTAAATTTCTACCAAAACTACTTTAAAGCTGTGCCATTAACCTGAATCTGACCGTTTAGTAAGTTAAAACACTACAGGCATTCAGAAGACGAATACAGCTCTTGCTCAACTTCAAAAATGGTTCCAGACAATTAGTGTTTAAAAATAAGCATTTCCATAACTTTTTTTGCTGCATAGCAGTTACAAAATAGTCCATTTATATTCCTATCATTTGAGTATTTCTTAAACAAGGGACCTCATTGCACAACACCTAATGGATCCTGGTATTGCACAAAAATCAAAAATTATTTTGTCGTATTTAAAGGACTTGTTCCACTCTCTGCCATGGGCAGGGACACCTTCCACTATCCAGGGTGCTCCAAGACCCATCCAACATGGCCTTGGACACTTCCAGGGATCCAGGGGCAGCCACAGCTCCTCTGGGCAACCTCTGCCAGGGCCTCCCTACTCTCACAGGGGAGAATTTCTTCCTAACATTTAAATCTACTCTCAGTTTAAAACCATCCCTGCCACCACCATTTTAGTCTGAGTCTTCGGAAAATAAGGGTTTCCAAAAGTTTTTAAGTGAACATAAGTCTCAGAAAACAGACTTTGAGAATAAATAACCTACATAACTGTTATGAAACAAAGCTTTATTTCAAGATTAAGTTATTTAAAAGAGATATAAAAGTGTCAGAAAAATAAATGAAAAAGGTATTATTGATGACAGAAATAATTCAATGGAATTGCTTTCAATTGCAGTTTTCTTTCCTGTTTTTGGAGAGAGATAGAAGAAATTTTTTGGCTTTGGACACCAATTTTATTTGTGAATATGAGAAAGTGTATTTATTTCTGAATTGGACTGAAAACAAACTCCATTTCTCCAAACTACTGTTTCTGCAGAACTCACAAGACCATATAGGAGGATTTTAAAATGCAGCCTGATTTTCAGAAACCCAGGCAGGCCATTCTCCCCTGTTCCTGGAGGTTCCTGCAGCACAGGGAGCAGAGCTGCACTGCAACTACAATTAGAGTTGCAAAAGACTTAAATATTCCAAACTAAGGCCCTCTAAATATCTGCAGAAGCCCTTAAGTCAATTCATTACTGATACAGTAAGTGACAACACTTGTGTTTGGCAGACAGTGCAACTGGGAGCCCTGACAAATCTCATTAACAGCACATCAGGGGCACTTAGTTTATCCTTTACACACAGTGCCAGTACTGAGTGTATAATGAGAAAAGGAGCTTAAACTTTAGTGGGACTGCACTAATTGGTCACCAAGTCCAGATTAAGCCAGGCTTCATATATAATTACTGAAGTTCAAGTATCTGACACAAATGTATCCAAAAACACTTAATGAAGATACTCAGTCACTTCTAAACCATACAAATAAAAATAAGGCATGAAAAAGAAAAG
This sequence comes from Tichodroma muraria, assembly GCA_013390105.1. Taxonomy (NCBI): domain Eukaryota; kingdom Metazoa; phylum Chordata; class Aves; order Passeriformes; family Sittidae; genus Tichodroma; species Tichodroma muraria. Next base: position 97,544 of record WAAG01029155.1, read on the forward strand.
AAACAGAGAAATAGGCAACTTATCTGCTTGAACTACCTGCCTTTCGTATACTCCTTGTGCAAAATATTTCAATCATTTAAATAACTATATTTTTCAAAGTTATAGAAGTGTGAAGATAATATCTCAATTACATTAAATAATGCAAATATTTCAAATCTATACAGGCATTCCAGTAACCTTATACATATAAATATTTGTATATATAAATAACGTTGGCCAGAAAAAACAACTACAAGAGGTTTTACAGCACCCAGAAGTTAAAGATTACTGGATCAGCTTTATATATTTGTTCATTTACATTAATTAAATCAGTAAAGAAGATCCTCAACTTCAAAACTGCAGAGACAACTCTTCTGCTTTATAAGTTGGAATCCACAAAAGTATGTGCCAGCACATCTCCCCAGATGGTAAAAGAGGAAACACCTAACACACGTATCCTGGATATCCTGGCTTCCTCAAAATCCTTCAAGGAGGTGGGAGTTACAAACACACTGAAAATAGATGGATTCTGAGTATTTCAGAGGGGAATAGGCAATCCAAAGTCTTGGGCACCTCACAAAAATCAGACTGTGACATTCTGTGACAGCACCCTGTATGTCTGTCCTGGCTCAAACACAGCCCAGGAATAAGGGTAAGGGTGCCTTTGGAAGCAGCAGGCAAAACGGAATTCTTCTTTCTCAAGACAGAAAGGGATGAGAATTCTGCTGCCAATTCATTTCAGAGTGGTGGATGTTGGTCAGGAGTATCTGTCTCCTGTGCTGGAAGCTCATGAGGAGCCAGACACCCAGAGTTTAGATAGATCCTTTTACAAGACTCTGCAACACCAAATTATTCTGTGAGCACCAACCCTGCTGCCTCATGCTGGGAATTCCTGTGTGACAGGAGGGACCCCGATCCGCCTGCTGGCTGCCAGAGGCACACAGGCACTCCAAACACACCGGGCAAGTGCCCCACCAGCTGCAGCAGCAGCACTGAGATAACGCATCCACACAGGGAGGTCACTCCAGTCACAGAACCTCTCGTACCAAGACAAGGGCGCCCTTGTGAAGAAACAATTTCTACCTCATTCTATCACCAAAATACAAGCTGTGACATGAACAGCCCCCAGCACACCTACCAACATCCCTGCTGCTTTATCTGAGGTGGCTGGCTCAGGTCCACGCCCTCAGCAAACAGCAGGGTAAGACACTGCACAGCATCACCTGAACTGGTGCTGAAGTGGGCACATGCAGCAAACTGGAAGCACAGCTCCAGTGACATCTCACCAATGACCCCATGCAGCGAGCCCTTCTATTGTTCCCAGGACCTTATCCTGATTGGCAAGGGGCGAAGAATCTGAACAACTGGAGCCCGGGGTTGCTTTGCTACTGTGTTTTTAATGGTTTTAGCCAGGAGAGAAGATGAAAAGGCCGGGCCCTGAGGCTGGGGCCGGCAGCCCTCGGCTCCAGCTGCTCGCTTCCCTTCCTGAAGGACAGCACACAAAGCCCGGCCCCGCAGCCCGACGCACAGCTGGGCACAGCCACTGCAAACTGGGTCACACATTTCAAACAGGCAATTCAAACCTCACAGCATGCTCCAGCACGCTTCTTACCAGCTTTTAGAAAATACCGGTTTATTATTTTCATTATTAGATAAAAGAAACAATAAAAAGACAACTGAATACTGAATACCTCTTAATTTATAGCTTATGTAGAAAGTTACTTTGGTGATAAAGCACGTGAACATTGAGACTTTCAGTCCAAAATGCTTTTTTCCTGCCCGGTGTGCTAATATTTTCGATCAAGAATTTTACAAACAAGTTTCCAGAAATACAAACACACAAAATAATCCAAGACTACCAGTAGCATACATAAGAATAGATAATAGTTATTAAAGAGGTATTGTTTGAATAGCATTTTCCCATGCCATCTTAATACTATCCTTATGTAACTCTAAGCTGCTAATAATATTTTGCTGTTTTGCCTATAAAACATAAAAATATATTTATTAGTGGTATTAGATTAATGCACTTGAATAAAATTATATTAAATTGCTTGGAAAAGTCTATAAACATAAGCATGTTGAGGTAAAGAACACCTTGATATCACCTTGATAGATTTGCAGCTTTTGCCTGAAAAATGCATGTGAAAACACTCATTTTAAAATCTCTATTTTAGAACTATTCCTCCTGCTAAAATACACACTCAGACTGTATCACATTTCGTACACTACACAATATTTCAGAGTAAGTAAGAGTTAATTCAGCTTTAGCACACACAAGATTACCAATTAAAATAACACCAGCCACAGATATAACACACCAACTTGGTCTGTGGTTTTACTGAAACCATAAGTAATCCTCAGAAGAAACTCAGCAAAGATGAACATAACATTTCAGAACTTAAACCTCGAAAATATGAAATTATTTCTCCGGGAACTAAGCCTCTTAAACTGAAATAGAAAAGCTTATTTTTACAGAGGTACGAAGAATTATTGGAAAAGACACAGTATTTCTTATTACTTCGTATTTCTATCACATTTATTTTGACAAGTCAGGAATAAGAACACATTATTTAAAATTAAGTCGGATTGATTTTTATTATTTTCCTGCCTAGTCTTTCCTCATTTATAATGGTGTTGGCAATACTGTACATATGTATTACTACAGCATCACTAGACACCATTTTCAAGACATATATATGATCACATTACTGAATTTTTTAAGATGGCTAAACTATAAGTACACAAATGTGCAGAATTAAAATAATTAATAAGACTTCTTTTTCTCAAAGTCAAGGAAATAAACCCCTCCTCCCTGCATCACAGCAAACTCCACATGCAGTCTGTTACTTTTTCTCAGCTGAGGAATTCGAATCTTCATAAAAATCTAAACAGAGCACTTTATTTTACTGTGCTTTTACTGCACCGTGTCGCCATGTAACGAAACACCTGAGTGCCATTTGCCAGAAGATGTTATCTGTGCCAGGAGCAAAGCTCTATGTGGGATTCAGCCAAGGTGCTCCGGTGCTTGCACTATTCCCAACTGCTCCTGGCACAGCAGCTCCTCTCCAGGGCTCCCCAAACCTGATGTGTTCATGTGAAGACACTGACCTGACTGGCAGGAGTTCCTGGCAGGGCACAAAGAAAATGCAGCTTGCAACAGTGAGTGTCAACTCCGGTATCACTGATCTAGGTATTCCTTGGGTGAGACCTATGGCTACTCTCAGGAAATTGAAGGCAATGATGATTCAAGGATCTGAGAGAGGCACCAGTGCTTTAAGTGTCTGCAGTCTTCAGGTTTTGATGGCACTGATTAGTGCCCAGTTTTCATGCTCACAAAGAAGTGAACACAGCTATTGACCAAAACTGGCTGTGGATGCACTGACTAAGCTGTTACAGAGGGAAAAGTTCCTGGATTAGGCCTACAGGAGAAGAGCTGACACAGAATGCTCTGGATACTTATCAAGGTACCCATGCACTTGTAACTCAGAGATTTCTGTGTTCCAGCACATCACATGAGGTTGTCAAGTATGGGACAGTAACAGCCAGAAACCTGTCTGGGAACTGCAGTCCAAGAGCTGCATGTCCCTGCAGCCAGACTGCAATCCCACTGCCCCATCCATGCTGCTTCACAGAGGGCACAGGGACTGCCTAAACCCCATTCCTGCTTCTCAGCCTTCTCACCAAGCAACAAGGAGAGGAACAAGCTCTAATTCTAGATATTCTACTGATGGGGTAGTTTTCTTCTTAAGGCTAAAAATACCCAGCACGCTTTCGGAAGAGGGGATGATCCATAAATTATTTAAGCTACAAAAAGCAAGAATTATTTTTTCATGTGTTCTTTACATTAAATTTAATTAAAAACAGCTTAAAAACTTAAGCTGCTCATACAGTTCAAAACAAACTGATATCTCCCCCAATTTTCTACATGCTAAGAAAAAAACCACTAAAACAATCAGTAAACATAAGATGGTCATCATTTTTTTTTCAGTAAGTTAACATTTCATTGTGGTGCTTTCCAAAACAAACAACAACAACAACAAAAAAAAAGCCCTCATATAGTGAGATTGAATTTTCATCATACAGTGAAAGGCACTACCAATGCCTCAGATCAGACAAGTTCTGTGAACTCCAAACATACAGAAAAACAAAAAGCTGTGTGAAAAAAGAAGCAAGTTTGCCATTTCCCATCAGTAACATCAAACCTATTTTAGACACACTGCTGTAGGATGACAACAAAACGTGTAGAATTATTTAGGAAGTGACATATAATACTGAAGATACTTGGGAAAGGAAACCCACAAGTTCTGCACTAAATTTCCTGTCAAAAGCAGCTGGTCTGCACTGAAAGCAAAACAAAACACAGGCATACGGGGATCTGTTTGGAACTCCCTCTGCTGTTCCCTTCAGTCCTCCTGGAAGAGCAGGAAAGCTCATCTTGGACTCAGTTCCCAGACTGCCTGGGAAGGCAGGCCAGGCCCTCTGTTGTTCTTCAGCCTCCCTCTCACATCTCAGCATAAGTAGGTCACGGCCACGGCCATGCTCCACTTCATCTTTGACTTCATTCTGAAATCACAGCCCTCCCATCCTTCTCCTTTAATGCCATTCACAAAAACCACAGGCCCTGAAGGACTTTACTCCTTGAAAGCCAGCCCGTGACTTTCAACTCCTTCCCTGTTCATTTACACCCAGCCCAGGACTTCTCAGTGTATTCCTGAAATGGCGTCAGTAACTCTGGACATGGGAAATTTGAGATAAGCAACTCTGCCACAAGCAAAAAAGTACAAAAGCAGACTTTGAAGATTGTTCTATCTCTTTAGCAGAAAGTCACCTGCTGGTTTCTACCATTCGAGGGGGGGATTTATCCCTACAGATCTCTTTCCACACTCAAGGAAAACAGAGCAGGTGTTTTCAACAGGGATTGCCTGTTCCCAGACTTCAATCTGATCAGACTGCAATCTGATCATACACACATGCAACTTATTTCTATTACTTTATATAATAACACGGCTTTAAGTAGAATTTTATAAAGTGCCATTTTTTTGGTTATTAAGGTTTTATGTTAAAATACCTAAACACCCTCAGTTGGCCTCTTCTTCCTGCAACTATTCCTTATTACTTTATCTAGAACAAGCTGCTGCTTAGAGCAAGAGCTTCACAAAGAATTTATCTGGAATTAACATGAATCAATTTGTGAAGATAGCTTTTTGTGCTATGCTGAGAAAGAAAGCTTAAAAGATTAAATAAAAGGTGTCTGGACAGATTAGTCCCCAAAGCCTCCTTCTACTTGTTGCTACTGTCCACAGCTGACTCTACTGCCCACTTTTGCAGTCTTTACTGCAATCTTTCAGGAAGATAAGTTAATTTAATGTTATATTTATAGCAAAAAAACCCCAAAAACATTAACAACCTGAAGCTACATAAAACCTATTTCAAATTAGGCATAATTATTATTGCCAAATAAACACATTTGAAATGGTGCATATCCAAAGAATTTATAGTGACAAGAACTTTATAAAAATAAACAGAGAAACCAACACCCTCCCCAACCAACAACAAACATTATCTTCTTCAAATCAAGAGTGCACTCTCCAACCCTAAAATCCTCAGCGTCAGATTTATACATGGAATACTTTAAACACAAACTGAGTTAAACATGAACTCAGGTTTTGTGACATCTTCCAGGCCAGATTTCTTTATGTGCAGACTGAACTTCTGTTTACAGACGCAATTATCCCCTACAGAACTCTCACTGTGCAGGCCGATTTGGTGTTACACACATGTAAATCAGACACAGGACTTACTAATCTGTCAGAATTCTAAGGTGATATTACCTCCCACGCCAGTGCTGCTGCTGTTTTTGACAGACATCATCCACTGTAACAGATGCTTAATTTATTAAATTGATATACACCAGGAACAGGCAGGAGACTCACAAGCACATTTAATCTGAGCATTGAGGCTGCAGTGATGTGGATAAAACAAACAGCTTTTGCTGAAAGGAGCTGCCTCTCTTTTCCAGAAACTGGAATTGACCCCTACTTACGTCACTTAAGGGAATTAATCTTCCAGAAAATTAAGCTGATGTTGGTATGATCAGAAAAGCAGCAGAGAAAACACAAGGCAGAAAGGTGGTTACGCACAGCCAGGACAGGGGAAGGTACACAAAACCTGGACCTTTCCATGGCTCCTTGCCATTAGATCGATGTGAAATCAAAGGTTACACACACACAGCGTCGGCCACAAAGTAAACAGTAACAAAAGAGATAACTCCAAGCTACCTTAACGCTTTCGGGTTTCAGAAAGGAGACAAATCCATGGTTAATTCCTGCATTCTCTCAAAACCAAATGCTGCGTGTAAGCAGCTGGTTTGCACTAAGTTTGCTACAGAAGGAAGCCAATGGTTTGCAGCATTGCACTGTAACATTCCTGCAGCTAAACCCTGCAGTGAGATCACGATGAGAGGGAGAAGACAGGTCTGATGTGCAGGATGATTTCCACCTGTCCCCACCCTGCCATTAGACATGTGTGACTGCAGCTACACTGGATGAAGAAGTTGCCACCCCACTTCATCTCTGCTGCTCATTACCTTCAAATCTCCCAGCATAACTGCGTGTTTAGTCACTTCCTAACCCAGTTCTGTCAAAATGATTCCCGTTAGAAAATCTGTGTTTCAGCTTAACTCAGATTATTTTTGACAGAACTTGTTTAGCGGATGACTATAAATGCAAGTACCAGAAGATCTGAGAACATTGTAACCTTTAGAGCTCAGAGAGGAAATAGCGAGCAGCGGAGCCAGCCACCCCTGTTCCACGGCTGTTTTGCTATGGGAGAAGCACATTAATCACTCCTATAGGTCTGATCTGTCAGACTGCCTGAGCAGGGAAAGCTGTGTATCGAGGATGGCATCTTTAAAGAAAATAAATCAGGAAATCTATAGACTACTTATTTTACTGCTTAAAATGTCAGGCTGGGGTTTAGTGTCCAGAAATTAAAATAATTCGTTATAACTGCCTGCAATTCTGTTGTATAATGAGAGGAAAAGGCAAATGCTGCTCAAAAGATATTAATAAATGTGACATTTCTGTGAAGCTAATGGATAAATACCAACCTCGCCTTCTTATCCTAAATTATCATAACAAGGCCTGAAAACTTACTTAATTGCTTTCTATGTATTACTGATGTGAACACGATGTCTATGTTTTTACTGGTTACACGGCAAAAAAAGTGGGAAAACTACCACCAAAATGCAGCATCAAATTACCATGACACAGTCCACAACACTGACAGGAGCAGGACTTGATGCAGGGATCTCCTTACCTTTTATTAACAGGCTTCTCATCCTTGTCGTAGGGCCGTATGAACCATTTTCCAATTCTCACAAAGTTTTTATCCATCAGGCATCTAGAAAACAATTACAGCAACAATTACTAGTTAATCTTAAAGCATAATTAAAAGGAGTCTTTGAAGACAATGACTGAGGGATTAGGCAGCTGAATTTCAATCAGATTGAAATAAAGGTTTGTAGGTTTTGGGTTCCACTTTTTGTTTTCCCACACCAGTCGTAGAAAATCCATGTCCCACCTCACGATGCTGTCACTGATGCTGAACTTCACACGTGCATTTTCCTCTCACTTTTGTCACAATCTTTTCCACTCTGTGCTACTCTTTTTGCTGACTGATCCCTCATTCTATTTTTCACACTCTTCTTGAACAAAGGCCATTCATTAGTACTGGTTCTTTTCTATCCAGTCTTTCAGATTGCAGATGATAAAGAACATGCATTCCCTTAATTCTGTCATGTAAATGGTATAGTATAGGAATGACAGAAAATTGTGTTAAGGAAGTATTAACAATGATTCAATTTTCCCTTCACATGATCCCCAGCATGATTTCAGGTGCTGAAACTCCCATAATTACTGCTTCCTCTGTCAGAAAACCTCACTCCATCAAATATACTCCCACATCACCAAAATTAGAGCAGTAAGTTCCATTTTCTATGGTCCCTTTGAAAGTTCACAGTTTCTTTTTAGAAACTGCATATTCCTCTTTAAAAATAAACCCAACAGTGAGGACTCAAAGTGATCAATACCCAATTTAAATGGACAAGTTAGGGAGTACCTGGTGCCTTTCTAGGTCCACCTGTGCAGATGAATCACAGGAGCAATTTACCAACCCTGAGTATGCCTCATACATTAAACATGTACTCGAATATGCTGCCCAAGGGACCACACACAGAAATTCATAATTAAGGCATATTTTTCAGTAAGGTAAATAATATGCTTCAAAAATTCTGTAAAACTGGTTGTTTGTTGCCAGTGGTTTATACACCATTACAAGTAATATGCAAGCCTTGCCCATACATTTCACATCTATTCTTTATTCTTTATTTAGATGAAAGAACTGGATTTTTCCACTCTTCTAAGTTTTCCAGTAGTTTATTTCTATAGCAGCTGATAGAGATTAGCCAAAACAAAGGGAAAAAAAACTAAAAATCACATGAAACTTTCTGGGCAAGTACATTCTGAGAAGTTCAAAAAAGCTGTGTGATCTACACTTCAAAAGCATACCTAGAAGACACAGATAGGAAATGGATGACTGACAACGTAAATACTAATATACTCCTAGTTTTTCTGTATAAACTTGGCAGGATTTTCCAAAGTTAAAGCTGAAGAAAATTCTACCAGCACTTTTTCAATTAAAGCAAAAATAATCCATTTCAGTTGAATAACCAATATTTTAAACTGAATATGAAAGCTAAGGCAGCAGAGATCTAAAGACATTGGTAGAGTGGGGAAAAAAGCTTCAGCAACTATTTCCCTTGGAAATATTTGCTATCAGAGGGTCTGTCAGTGCCAGCATGTTTTATACAAACAAAAGGAAGTCTCTGTGAAGTTTACATCAGATCTCTAAAGAAAATAATCTGTAGCAGCAAAAAAATGTAATAAACTCTTCCCATCACACGCACTTCAATGCCACATCGCTGTGTCTCACCACAGCAGGTTTAACTGCCTCAAACTAATGCTGCTTTCCTAGAAAAAAGTCTTCATGAGAAGATTTGTCCTTAAAAAATCAGTCAACCCTCCATGATAAACTAAATCACAGGTTATTTAAGGAAAAATCCCATATAAAATCAGAGCCACGCCTGCAGCAGCGTGGATCTCAGATGCGACTGGGTGGGAAGTTAATGATAGTATGGTTATTTTTGCTGTATAAGCACTAAAGGTAACTAATCTTTCACAGTGAGCTGTAACAATTGACTTGTGTAAAAAAAAAAAAAAAGAAAAACCCAAAACAAAAACCACCAATATATGGCCATAAAAAGCGGTTATTTAACGATATAAGGACATGAAACACCCTGCAGGCCCTGGCTTCTCTCCCTCCTCAGGGCTGGGCGATCCCTCCCTCAGCAGCGCAGCTGTTCCAGCACTTCACTGGCGCCTGACCTCCTGTATATATCTGATTTTTCCATGAAAAAAATGACCTGCCAAGGGCACACCAATCATTATGAAAACGACACCGTAATATTTTGAGTACTCATCCTTCAAATCTTGTAATGTTTTCTCCACTGCCTATTAACATATACTGAGCATTAGTGTGTGNACAATCAGTTGTGTAAAGGCCCTTTTTCTTGCCTTTGCCCGGGTTAGGTAAAAGCAGATGCTACTGCTCCCTCCCTGTCCCGGTTTGTCGCCACGGGTCCCTCGGGCTCCTCCATGAGGGGCCGCTCCCCCCTCACGGCTCCTCCTCCCGCCATTTCCTTCCCACGGCCGATCCGACTCAGCCTCCAGAAAAAAACACGAAATAAACTCCAAACCCCACAAAACCGCACCGCCGGCACCAGCCCCGCACTGATGGGCCAGAAACGGATGCGAGCCTTCTGCTGTATTAATGGGGCTTTTCGTAAACACTGGATAAAATAGGGCTTTAAAGTTTCAAGTGCTATTTAATAAAGCCTGCACACATATTGCTATTACTTTAAATGAAGTAATTATGATGTTAAGTTCAGATTTGGTACGGCATACCAACAACAACAAAAAAAGGTACATAAAAAGTGAATAACTTGAATTAAATTCAACTATGAAACTGTAAAAACTGTCATCAGCAGAGCAGTGAGAAGATGCTCATGTCCAAGGCTGAGACTGCAGCAGGAGTTGTATCAGCTTCTCATGACATGAATCATATATCTTATCACAACATTAATCATATCAGTTTATCGTGACATGAATTGTTCCAGTTTATCAAGACAAGAACTGAGGCTCTCGGCAAACACCTGAGATGTGTTCACCAACTATTGCTGGAAGAAAAAGACTTTCCAGTCACAGCGGGACAGAACAGTTCTGCTGACTCTGCCAACTGATTTCAATTAAGTTACATATAAAAAAAGAATAAATTTATTCCACAAGTTTAAAGAGGTCCAAAGAATAAAATTATCCACTTTACACTTTTAAGTCAGCTGGCTGGGTGGCACAGATTAATAAACACATATCAAATTAATTTTCCCTTTTATACTGTAAAGCTACAAAAGAACTAATGAACATTCTAGACTTGAAATTTAATTTTATACTTTTGTTCATTCTAAGTAGCCTACAACTTTTATAAAAATCTCCAAAAGATACTGATGGGATAGAAAACAGGGAATACAACAACTAATCCTTGTACCTGCAGATATGCACACAGGTAACTCGGTCACAGCTGCAGGAACATAATGCAAACCTCATTACCAGTAAATCTACATCAAAGCAAACAGGACACTAAATGAGACAAGATGAAAGTGTTTTCCATTTGCTTATTTTCTGAAAGAAAAAACGTCCAAGGCTGCTTTCTACAAAATTAGTGCAACACAAAGATGCATTCTATTTTGTTGTTGTTGTTGTTATTATTATTAGAACCTCAGAAAAAGTGGGAATAGTCTAATGACATTTAATTCTAAGAAGATATGTACATAAATATATATATATGTGGCTCATCAGAGCCAGGAACTGTTAAACTTCATAATGTTAAACTGAATATTGTGCACAAATGTAGTCAAATTGTAACATGCACATAACGAGGATAATTGAGGGAAGAGAGTTAAGAGCTTTTAAGATATGTATCATTTAACCTCATCAAGGCACTGAAGGTCAGATACAATTACGTTCTCTAAGCGCTTCCAGAAGGTGAAAACTTCCTCTTTTCTGGCTTTTAAAACAGCTCATTAGCAAAAATCAGAGCAGAAAAATGTATCAACATTATTGTTTGTATGAGTGTTTAATTTGTTTGCACAGCATTTTATGATAAATTACCAGAGTCAATGACTTAAGAGATCCATCTCTATCCTGTTCTCTTGGATTCAAGACCTAACTCTAAAAAAAATGTAGTTTAAGATCCATAATAATATAATTGCTCTGTAGGTATCCTGTATGATTTTAGGTATCAAAATGCAATATTTGAGAGCACTAGAGTTTTTCTTACCTTTCCAGAAGATTATGAATTGCTTTGAAGAGCAGGGTCCTACACTCATAGGAAAGTCCATTCTCCCAGAATCCTTCTTCCACCACTACAAAAACACAAAATGTCAATATGCTCAGAATAGGGAAATACAAACATTTATCCAAAGCATATCTTCAACAGCTTTAATTTTCAAAGTAGCGTGTTTCATTAAACTATTTCAACTATTACCTATATCACCCAGGCAGCTTTAATCTTTATTTGCCAAAGACGCAGCCTTTGAATTAAAAAAAAAAAAAAAAGCAAACACAAAAGCATAAAAGCAAACCCATTTGTTTGTAGCATTCAGTACGCAAGTACAGGGGTGAGGAATGCACGATCATTCTTTGCCACCACTGCTGAGAGATCTTTAAAACTTAACCACAGATGCCGACAATCAAGAAACAAAGTGAATCATTAAAGGTGTAAAATCAATTTACATAACTGAAACAACATGAAACAACTCCCCGGAACCTCTCGCTGTCACACTCAAGTGCAATTCCTCCACTGTACTGACTTCAACTATTGCGGTTTTAGCAATACACAGCAGATTTTATACCAAAATAAAAACTGTACACTCAGTACCGAACTGCAGAGATTTTAGAGTTTAAAAAAGTAAGTCTAATTATCTCTCCTAGTAGAGTGCAGCCTGAATTAGTCACCTGAAGGACAGACAAACCTCAGAAATATCTGCCGTCCTTACTCATGGCTTCTGGGTGTTAAAACTACCAGGAGTAGCATTATTTCTGGTATGCCTTTAGAGTACCAAACTCTAAATCTTACTCAGCCAGAAGACACAGAGTAAAAACAGATGATAAAACTTTTTCAAGGGGTAAGAATTCGTTAATTGTCTGAGTTCTGTCATTTCAATTTTACAGGAGTAATCGGCAGATCTTTAAAAGTGCAAGCATAAATTCTACTGCACGTTAAACACTGAGTACTTCACATCCCTCCCCGGCCAACTTGCAGGACGAGCCCTCCCAGCAGCGCATCTATCGCGAGAGACGATTATCCCAGTATAGCTTATAACCACGCTTAAAGGCAAGCTTCTAAGGAGGTGGTGCTCCATGGGAAATACTAATATTTCCAGCAGCCTTCAAAGCCTCGAGCCACTGTTCTGCTGCTTCCCCGGGAGTGTAACTCACACATTCAGAAAAGAAAAGGCACATTTTTTGCACGTGCAATGTTGTGATATGTTAACGTCGGTAACGGAGCCTCCCTCTTCGCGCAGAATGGAAAAGCCAGGTTTTAGTACCTCATCACCTTATCGGACAGCACAGTACTTGCCGGGAGGATGGAGACCCAGACCTGGCCCCGGGCACAAGCAGCGGCCAGGAGCTTCTCCTTAGCAACCACTGCAGGCCCTTCAACGCTTGCAAGCCCTCCCTGACACCAAGGATGTAATGGGCCATGGCTATTCACTGCACAGAACTCCGCAGGGCCCCCGCCTTCATGGGTAAAACACTGTGCTTAAAGAACTCAGAACCACCGTGCATGGTCACAACTACCGATGTATCCATTCTCAACAGCTCAGGAACTACTGAAACTCCAGAAGCTGCAAGGCAGGTACGGTCTTGCCCTTAAAAATTACATAATCCTCAAATATATGAAAAGCTACAAATTAGTTACACTATGAGAGATCACGCCTGTATGAAAATTCAGTATTTAAATTTAAAAAAGACAAATTTTTGGACAACATCAGGAAGGTGACAGAACCTGTAAAAGTCAAAATAAATTCACTCCTACACAGCAGTGAGCTCTTGTCCAGTTTCACCCTATCCTAGGCTATACTGCCAGTATTGCCCCTGCTTTAGGAACTTCATGCAAAATAGGGGAGACAAGAAACAAGCCTGTGATTTTACAAGAAAGTTTCCAACACCATTTCTGAAATTTTCAGTCCTAACTCCCTACCTACTCCCAGGTATACAGAGCAGACTAAACAGGACCCTGCCACAGCTTATATCATCTCTCAGAACTATTTTCTGCAAGTATAATTTCACCATTTCAGAAGAATTCAGATCAGATCATGCTGCTTTACACCATAGAATGTAATATTCTGTAGAGCTGGGATAATTTTAATCCAGAATTCTTTTGTGTCTGGACATCACCTGTATTCTTTTTCCCTGCTCAGTTTCCCTGGGCTACCCCAGCCTGTTATTCCACCACAATCCCAGACATGAAAGCACTACACATCCCAGTCCCAGCAGGAGGGACTGGATGAGGGAATGGAAACTGGCAGCACTCCCCCTCCCTACCCACCACCACAGCTGCATCCATGGCTGTCCTGCACTCAGCAGAGAGAATGGCTGAGGGGACGGTGTCCAAAATCCTAGGAAAAGCAGGGAAAAGAAATGTTAACCTTGCGGCCAAGTCCCGAGGGTCAAGTGTGCCATGAGGTCAGACTGGCTGAGAAGCAGCAGTGGAGTGGGACAGGGAAAAGGGGAAAGTCTGGAGTGGTATCAACCCTCAATATTGTAATTTTCCAAACTGCTTTTCTTAGTACACAGAATTCACATAAATTATATATGAAATGGAAATAAAATTACTTCCCTATTAAATTTAACTCTAAGTATATCATAAGACATTGCCATAACCATTTTCCTGTAATAAATAATGCCTGTAATTTCCAGATATATTAAAGCACTATACTTACTGTAATTATCTCTAATGCTTCTTTATTCTACTAAAAAAGGTACATCTTACTATTAAGAGCATGTACATATGTCTGATGCCATAAAAATGAGGAGGAAAAATTAGAAGTGCAGCATTTCACTTCCTCTCTGCTCTTTAGCTTCCTGATCCAGACTCCACAAGAAAAGTGTTGAAATGAGTGGAGCAAGTTATAACTTCAGGATACATATGGTGACCAATAAAAAAGCTTGACAAAACACTAGAAATTAGACTATCCCTGTAAATTTCAAAGTTCCTGACACTTATAATTTAACTAAATTTTAGATTTTGAAGAGTATTTTAAATTCCTTATAGCAAACTGAAGCCTAGGAAATAGTCTCTGTCTGTCTGCATGATGATTTCTAATGCTTTTAACACTCAAAATGTTCATTTCAGCCCGCCTCAGCTTTCCCATGCTCCTGATAGCATTTCCAGGCACAGCCAGCAGAACACAGGTGCTGCACAGGTTCCAAAACATGGGAACACCTCTGGCCTGTCCTAGAGGCGTTTCTGTTACTTCAGATGAAATATTTCTCTTTAGACACAACAAATGTGATACTGAACGACAGCTGTGAAAGGCATCTTCCAAGACAGAGAACTTCTAGAGGGACAATCAAGGATAGATGGAATGTTTTAGTAAGAGGAAGCACAACAGAGCACATTTTCCTCCATGGAAGTCAGAGCAGAGGACAGGAGTTTGGAGAGGCAGCAAAGCAGAGGGGACAAACTGTGGGTCACTGCTTGCCAGGCCATGGGGAGACAAAGCCATGGCTAATGTGCTCCCTGTCTGCAGCAATCCCGTCCTGGGCAGGTGTCAGGCTGGGTGACCTCCAGGAGCCCGGGCTCCTTCTCACCAGAGTGATCTACCAGGTGACTGCTCCTCCACTGTGACAGCTTTATGCACACACGTAGGTGCAGCTCTGTGTGTAGTGTGTGTGTATATATATATATATATTTCTCTATATGTTAACTACCGTATGCAAGCCTCTATATGCTCTGCAGAAGGATGACACCTGGGAGAAGCTTTTACTCTAAAAGGCAGCTCATCCCCTTCTCACTGTCCTGCAACAGAGAGAACTTCACCATGCATTTCTCACCAAAAGAAGCAACTGCTTTCCTGTAGTTATGCTTTGGGTTTTTTTTAATGAAATCATCTCCCAAAATAAACCACTAAGTCTATTAATATTCTGCCTCTAAAAATCTGGATTCTCAGAAAAAAAATTATCAATAGCAGGAAATCCAAAACAAGAAAAACGTGTATCTGACACTTATAATGGATTACAGTGAAGGTGTTAATCTCACTGCTGGTGTTCAAAAAGAATGGGAATTAATCGACAGTCTTCATATACAAAGTTTTTAGGCATTTGTTATGATTTTGTTTTCATAGGTTCAAAAAATGAATACAATGTTTGTGCTGATTTTTATGTTCATTCTTGAAGATCAGATGTTAAAAGAATGAAAGGCAACTACAATAATTTAGACTTACATGGGAAATTTATAATTTAAACATACATTAATGAGCTTAGTTGGCTTGGGATTTTTTTTATTTTCAAGTCAGAGATATTAAGGTCTTCAAAGTGTCCAACAATTTTTATGAAGTCAGCCATGTTCTCAAAAAAAAAAAAAAAAAAAAAAAAAAATCCATTTNAAAAAAAAAGATCCATTATAAAAATTTCAAGGAGAGAAGTCACAGCAAAATATCAAAGCAAATACTTCAATAATTTTAGGTCTCCCAGCAGAGATACTGGAAAGATAATAAGATCTCTATTCTGCTTCAGTGGCCAAACTGACATATTTTACTTAAAAGAAATATAGGAAGGAAGGAGAGGAGGCAAGTCGAGGCTGTGTCGGCGCTGCAGAGACAGTTACACCTTTAAGAGATCCAGCCACCCACATTTTAATAATTCAGGTCACACTGCCTTGTGCAGTTTAAAAGCAGAATTAGTTTCAAAGAATACATATTTCCTCAGAGCTATGTTACATATTTCCTTTTAATGTATCATATTGCAGCAACAGCTGAAATGAACGTCTAGACATCAAAAACAAGGCTTTATTCCCACCTACTGCTTTTTTACCTCAGGCATCAGAGCTAATGAAACCCATTATCCAGAACACTGCCCTCAGTTACCACATTGGCCACTGCAAATATGAAAAAACACTCTGGGACAGCACCAGTTATTCAGCCATTAAAATTACTGAAAATCAATTTCTTGCTGCACACTGCAGAAATACTGATAGATTAAAGCAGGACACATGGGACAAGGAGATTACTTCCAGGGAAGATTACTATGTCAAACTGCTGAGGACGGGGACTTACTCAGCTCCTCAAGATTCACATTCAGAGCAGCACAGGCTCCTTCCTAGCCTTTGATATTTTGCCTCCTCATTGCCATGAAATATGAAGGATGTGGGGGTTTTTCTATGTTTTAAAAACACATGGCTAAACAACAACAAAATCAGACATAAATTTACTAAAAGCAAGCATTTAATTTTTCATCTGTATTTTTATTAACGTGCCCTTAAAACAATATTTCAAAAACCAACAAGCATTTTGAAGCATCATTTCTCCTAAAAAATTGAGTTAAGAGAGTAACAACACAATGCAATGGTACATTAATTCTGAAAAACTATATTATACCCATAAAAATCCAATTAAAGACAATGCCATTGATCGATCATTGCTATACTGCCATTGATCACCTTGTAAAATCTGCGTTTGAAGTCATTAGTGATTAAATTGACTTATTACTAAATCAGATTCAACCCACTTAGAGATCTAATTTCCTTGTGCTGGTTATGATCGTAGGGAAATTGTGCTGCTCACTTGTACAGGCCTGAGAATCCATCTTGGCTCCCTTCTCCAAGTCAGCTCATCACAAAATGAACCAGAACAGTGCAAATACTCCCCAGAATGATTCATTTGTGTTCCCCTATTTCCAAACACAGGGAGTATTCACCGGACACGCACAGAAGCGTTTCCAACCCGCATCCTCCCAAGGTATCCTTAACAGCTTCCAGGAAAATCAGAATATTAACGCAGACCATGGCTGGAGATTGCTGCTCAAGCACGGCCCGAGTTTGCATCTCAATGCACCGCAATTTTCGATATAAAAACCAACACTTGCAAGCAGAGTTGACTATGAAACTAAAATTGTTGCACTTCAGAAGGATAAATAAAACCTTCAAAGGCAACAGCTGTTGAATATCACAGGAATACTCCGAGGCTTTAATTGTTGCACATTGAAACAGAAATTAGCATAATAGCTATTTATTGAAAAACAGATGGTAGGTAACTATCTGCACTTAGATTGTGTTAGCACTACTTAAAATAATACTTTTATCGCTTCCTCGATCCCGGTAGGTATAGAGTTGTTTTTTATAAAATACACATTAAATGTTGCCTCCTCTCCCTGGCCCACACACTCACATTCCTGTGCTCCTGCACGGCCTCTCCCGCCTTTCACCGGAGCACACCACAGCCAGATCTTCACAGGAACGGTTTCTCAGCAGCTTGGTTAACCAAAATTATTATCTATGAAATCAGAACAAGCATTTCTGAGCAATTACAGCTCGAGTCTGCTCTCTCGGTAGGAATGCAGATGAGCTGTGCAAAGAGCTGAGCTGCTCGCTCCAGAGACAGGACAGATTCCAAATCAAACCACGGATTTGCCGTGTGGTTTTTGATTTGAATGCTTTCTACAATCACCAGAAGGAGTAAAAGGAACAGAAATAAGGCACAATTTTATGTGGTTTACAGAGTTTCCCAAAGCAAAGCAGGAAGTTGTACGCAATGGGAAACCGGCTCTCTCATGCCAGAAAATCCCTCCAATCCCTGATTTACGCTGCTTCATTTGTCCCACCATGTGTTTGTGTTAAGCAGTCTTATTTCAAAGCCACTTTATATTTCTTTGCAGAGGTATTTCCTATAAATGAAAAGCATAACCTGACCATAGTGAAAAGGCACTAAAGGTTGGGGATATTCTCACCATCATTTCCTAAAATGTGCCAGGCTAAGGATACCAGTAGAAAAGAAGTATTTTCTTAACTTTCCTCCTGGGAGTTTCTAGAATTTCCTCTCACATTTCTGAACTTTTAATTTTCCATTACATCTTCAACTCTTTGGAATAAAGACATTAAAGGTAGTTTGTCAGAAGGACATAAAAGCAACCCAAAAAACTTTGAAGGAAAACACAATTTTCAAAAGTATACTATGCTTTCCTAACCCCAGAAACAAGCTGTACTCTTCAAACTTGATTTGTTCTCTTTTTTCCCCTTCCAAATCTCCCAGGTTTTCTTCATTTCCATTTCCAGTGACCACCTGGGCCTTGCAGCCAGTGTGACCCTCAATTCCACACATCGCTGCAAGCCCCACTTCTGCCTTTTGATCTCCCCAGGTTCAAAGAATATGTAATTCCTGCAGTGGATGTGCAGCAGGGAGACCTTCCTCAGCGCCCTCAATGCGATGAGGAGGACTTGTATTTTTCCTCTCCAAACAACTGGTGTTTACTAGCGCTGATGGGACACCGACTGCATTCCCCGTTCCCAGAGCTCTGCTGGAGGTAACGGAATGTACCAGGGCAGTGAGTCTCCGGAGAAATCAGAGCGGGTTCAGCCATCCCCGAGTAACACAGGGCTCGCTCCGAGGAAAAATGCCGTCCCTATTAATCCCTACTTGGAAAGCGAAAGGAACCCGGAGTCTTCCCTCACTTCCCAAATATGCAGGACGTCAGTGCTGGAGCACAGCTCAGTTCGGAGAGCGGCACCGGGCTGCGCTCTCCCTGCCCTTCCACACGGCCCAGCCTCAGAAAGGCCCGCACGGCTGCAGACAGCGGTTCCGCTCGGACTCCGCAATCCTGCCCCTCCTCGTTCCCACCGCCAACCCCACCCCGCCCTCTGGCCCTGCCTCCCGGCCATCCATCCGCACATCCTCAGGGCCTGCGGCGGCGTGCCAGGGCGATCCCCGGAGCTTCCCCCGGCCGAGGGGACCGGGGAAGTCGCTGCCATGCCCAAGGGGACCGGGGGGACACGAGCGACCGCCACAGGGCCGCAGGGACCGCCACGGGGCCGCTTCCCGCCGCCGTCCAGGGAGGGAGCGCGGCCGCGGCCCGAGGGCACGGCCCCGGCCCGGGAATGAATTTCCGCCCCATCCCGCGGGAAGGCAGCGCGGGCAGCATTCCCCGCTGCTTCGCGACGTGCTGCGTGCCACAGCCTTTAACTGATACGTGAAGATGACAGCTGGAGGAAAGACAAGGTCTCCAACGCATCCAAGGAGAAATTCATGGAGAAATCCCGGGTGTAACATGCCCCATCCGTCTCCCCAGGCCCCCGGAGCTCTGCTTCCACCCAGCTGGGCTCTGCTCTGCGGAACAAGAACTGGTGATATTTCCATCTCAGCTGTATGCTGACTTAACCAAGTCAACGTTTGGGTTTCCATCAGCTAAAATTTGAGTTTACCCTTCTGCATAAAAATTAAGGATTGTGATTATTATTCACACACTTGGTTTTGGTCCTGTATCACTGCTTGCAGCCCTCAGGCTCCTATTTTCTTCTTTGGTTTTTCTTTTTCAACCTAATGGTTATAGAAATAACAATTTTCATTAGAAAATCTTCTTTTCCTTAACTTACTTGTAATGCTATATTGTGAGAAAACAAGATTTGGATTTAAGTAAGGGATACAGGAAATATTTTTAGAGCAGTTTCCAGTGTTAAATACACATCATGTGCCCCACACAAAACAGCCAAAGGTTGTACGTGTGAACTACAACACTAATTCCATTATACATGGAACATATTAGGTAAGTCCTCTTCATGTTACTGACTGAAAATAGGAAAAGATGTGAATAAATATATTTTTCTAGGTTATATATACTTTCAAAGTGTTGTTTTAAAGCTTATTTTACGACTTGTTTTCCTCCCTCCCTGCTGGAATTCATTATATTTTACACAGGAATAAACAACAAAATTGACTTTTCAATTTGTGTACTTAAAAACTTGCTGCAGCAAAAGATGAAAGACACAAAAAACCCAAACCCCAACCAACAATCCCCAAAAATACAAAAGAGTTAGCAGCAGGCAACCCCAAATTTAATATTGCTGGCAGGTTTTATGAGCAGCAAAGTTAAGCAAAGGTCCCTTCCAATCCAAACCATAACATGATCCTGTAGGTCTTTCCTGGCATGACTGTCAACTTGTGATTTTTATCAATTAGAAAATAAATTTTAGCTTACAAGGTTTATATACTACAGAAACAGGTGAGGCTTGAGCAATAACCAACATGAGCACAAAAATGGTTATGGTCAGACTTGACCATAAGTAATATAACTTGAAATAAGTTATATAAAAAGTATATAAAAGTATAAAAAAGTATAAAGTATATAAAATAACTTGATCATCTTGTAAATAAAATACTTGGAAAAAATATTTTCCAAAGACAAGACTCTCAGTTTTGCAACAATTTTTTTGGGGAAAAAAAAAATGCATTTCAAGTTGAGGTATGAAAAACAGCATAAATGAAATATCTTTCTATAAAAGTGCCAGTGAGAACCTTTTCCCTCATATACTTGTGTTTTTGGAGAGGCCAGGAGCCTTCCAAAACCACAGGCACAGAATAAAAACGCAGAACAGACTTCAAAGACAAAACAAGCATATTTTTGTCATTTTGTTTGTTCTTTACTCCCCACAAAACATGCCAAAATACTTCGTGCTCTTCTGTAAGCAAATGTTTACTGGAGTTTGCTGCTACTTGAACAGAAGCAAAAGCCAAATAACAGTTTTTGAGTTCCACCATCGAAGGGCCTGAGCTGGAGGCAGCAGAATGTCAAACAGGTTTTTAAGCAGGTTTTTAAATCTATTTTTGTCCTCTGAGGAAGCCAGCAGAGGGAGCTGGCTGGGACCCGGTCTGGGCTTTTCACCCAGGGGCTGCTTTTTCGATTAAGAAAAGGATCCGAGATCACACAGGCTAAAAATAAAACTTCAGGGGAAAAAAATCGACCACATGCAATAATAAACATATTAGGAGAGAGCAGGTTTGGAAAGGGGACAGTGTAAGTGCTCCTTTTAAAATAAAACCCTCCATATGAAACAGCTTTGAAAGCAGAGAAACTTCCTTGAAAAATAATCTGGTCAAATGTATGATCCCTTAGGAAAGGCTCCAGAAGATCCCTGAAAATCCTGATGTCCATTATTTCTGCCGGCTGAATAGATACTTGCCCCAAACAGGTACCAAAACCTCAGTGTAGGAAAACAACCCCTCTCCCTCCCCATCCCTGCCTTTCAGATGGGGACAGAAAAACAATTTCTTCAGCACATTCTTATTTATAATATGTTTATTTACTCCTGTTTATAAACAGAAGGTATTACAGAGGGAAAATAATGAGGAAGACACGACATGGCATTGGGAACGGAAAAAACAAATTACTGAGGACTGGAGAGCTGTTCTGAAGTAGAGGAGTCCTTGGAATTCCACACAGTGATAAACTAAACTACAAGATTTTACAGGCTAAGACTACCAAGTACTCGGCTTTTCTCATGATCTTTAAGGCTTAACATATATACAGCAATTACTAATTTAAAGCCAGCCCTGCTCTGTAAGATCTCTCCTGTAAGAATTTCTCCTGTGAGAGTTACTGCAAACAAGAACTCAAGTAGCAGGATTCCCTTGGGGATGAGCAGGCTCCCAGAAGAACATCCAGGAATAGAAAGTTGTGATTTAACTTTCTATTCAATCAAAAAAAGTGCTGCAACTTCTGACTCCTCTGCACTTGGGACTCCTTCTAAAGATCACTTTTATAAAATTTGAGCCAACTGATCACATTTGACCACTACAAAAGAATTCTCCCTCCCAGGCATCCCCTGTGCTCACTGCTGGAGTTCTTTCCCATATCCATATTTCAGCAGGAGCTGTCTCCCCCACCGCTGGTTCTGCAATGCAAATGCAATATGTTGTTCACTTTACAGGCTGTTGCCATGGATATTAATGTGATGTCATAAATTGTTACATCTTCATTGCAGAAACAAAATGAAAGGGCTTGGAAGCAGGAGAAGAATAAGAACTCATCTAACCAAGCATATTTAAGAATAAGCAACTGTTATACAAATCACAAAGAAAAAAGAGGCACATAAACGTGTATTTTAATTTAGTGCTGTTGAATGTTTCTCCATGTAAGTGCTTCCTAAAAGATTCTAAATTCCCTATTGAATTTTTTAACTGGACTGTTACCTGCACAGTGGGAACTCCTCAGCAACAGATGGAACAGCACTTCTAAAATTCAGCTTTTCACCATGGTTGGAAATATATTTTTCTGTTGGAAACATCAGCTGCTTAACTCTACTTTAAATTATCAGGCAGCGGCCAACCATCCCAGCAATGCCAACGTGCCTTGTGCCCCTGCTTTTCCTGTCATTCCAGATACTTTTTGACTGACCAATTCCATTCATAACATATGGGCCATAGCAAGTACTTAATTTTCAAAAAAATCAGGGTTGTGAGTTGCCCTTAAAAACTATTGCCGACAAGTATTCATGAAGTTTTTCCTCTCCAAGGACTCCAGGAATCAACAGTAACAAAATGTTCCTTTGCCGTATTAAAACAGTAGCTAAGATTACAACAAGTTAATCTACTTTATCTGTAGATGTACACACAGAGAAAAGAATTATTTAGCTTAGAGAAAAGCAGAATACAGTACAAAGCACACCCAGTGTTCACAGTCACAGAGGATTTCCCTCATTTTCAATTAGTCAAACTGTCTGGTTTAATCTTTTTCCCAAACAGTTTAGCTTTGCTGAGAGTGGATTTAACTAAGTCGAAAGACACACAGCAAGTGGGGAATGAATGGGCACCTCTGCCTGCCTGGAGCTGCTGACCTGACGAGGAATAACTGCCTGGGAATGGGGATAAACACATCCCCACTCCCT
Organism: Tichodroma muraria; assembly: GCA_013390105.1. Classification (NCBI taxonomy): domain Eukaryota; kingdom Metazoa; phylum Chordata; class Aves; order Passeriformes; family Sittidae; genus Tichodroma; species Tichodroma muraria. The sequence continues at coordinate 120,575 of WAAG01029155.1, forward strand.
CCCACTGTCACCCAGAGTGCAGCAGCACTTGGCCAAGGAGAATCCTGGTGCTCTGACCCTCTCCAGACCATAGTGCCAGAAAACCCAAAACCCAGGCACTTCTTAGCTCCTGAGCATTTCCTTTGGCAGCTCCAACAGGATAAAAAAAGCCTCGCACCTGGCCTTCATTTCTAGAGTCTTGTGGCACTTCTAAGTCTACCCATTCAACGGTGAGGAAGTCATCCACTTAGAGTGGTGAGGTGCTCCTCCCCTTTCCAACCTCCCTGGAATTGCATATGGAATGGGATAGACCCACACCCTTCCACTGAAATAGAGCATGCCACACTCCCACAGTTCAGACAACAGATCTCATCTTCAATAACCCAAGAGTGCCTTCCCTGGTCTTGTCTGTGGCTTCCACTTCCGCATTCCATCTAATCGGGAGCCTTAACCTGCTCCTCCAAGTCTCTCACCCTTAACTCTCCATCACAATTCATTAAATACCTTTTGTTCCTACGACTCCACGCATTTAGGGGAGGAGGAGTACTCATCAAAAGACATGCTCATCATTCCAATATCTCCAAGACTTAAAAGGTTACTGAATAGCTGAACAAATAGAAAACAAAAATAAATTCCTTTACATCTTTTTAAAAAAGGAGTTCTGTAATTGAAGCTTTACTGGTTTGAGAGATGTTCAACCTTCTTGACTTAACCTGTTTAATTCACTTGCTAATAAGAACTCCTCCTGCCAGTAGAACACCCAGTGAATAGTCCCCCTTCCAGTTTAGCCCAGTCCCTCTCACCAGCTGCACTTCTTGGTGATGGCACCATCCCATTGACTCCATGGCAGCTGCACTGGTGCATCAGGTATTTTGGGACAATCTGAACAACTCAGGCAACGCAGGGTCACCTGTATGTACTCTGTGTTTCAAATCCTATTTTTAATTCAAGAGCTTAAAGGGCAAAACAGCCTCCAAACAACATCCCCCGGTCACCCCTCTGTCCCTGCCCTCTGGCAGGGGGAAGCCATTCCCTGTGTCCTGTCCCTCCACCCCTTGTCCTAAGGCCCCCTCCAGCTCTCCTGGAGCCCCTTTAGGCACTGGAAGGCTGTTATAAGGTTTTCAGAGAAACCAAGGCTGCAGATCCCCATTAATTGCTCACTTCTGAAATACTTCTTGATTGGATCAGTTTAATTCAATTCCCAGACCCAGTGGGTCCCTGTTCTGGAGGAGCTACCCAACACAGAAACTCTGCCACAGCCCCCTGCTCTGAGCAGTTAAGCAATAGCTGCTGTGTGAGCAGTAATATTGAGAATTTATTACCCTTGAAGGATTTGCCTCCTACAACCCTATAGACTGAAAGTCCAGGGTCAAAGGGCAATAGAAAGCCAATGAGCCCTACAGGGCAGCCTGAACACACCATAGCACCATGCAAGAACACCAGACAGTGGGATCAGACAGGAGCAGGGGTGGCACAGGTGTTGGAGGAACACCTCTGGGATGCAACATGAAGGGCTTTCATCAAATTCCCTACCCAGGGTATGCTCCTGAGCTGCATCCCACAGCTGTCCAGGCAAATCCACCCAAGAACAGTGCTCTGTATAGAGCACCCTGCAGCTCTTCTCTAAATCAGGAGGGTTCTGTGCACGTACCCCAGGAGTTCACTGCATTAGAGAACACAAAATGCTATTTCTAAAATAAAAATAATTATAAGTTGAGTTTTTATTTTATTAAAAAACCTAATTCTGTTTAAAAATGCAGCTATAAGAAGATTACACCTCAGCCTAGTTAATTTCCCCTAATATTTCAGTAAATAACAACCATCCATTTCTGCATCGCCACGAAAACCCTTGGCTGTCGTGCAGAGGCAGCCACCCAGAGAACTCTCCAGAGACTGAACTGGACTGTGGGCTGACCCCGTGTGCCCCGGCTCTCGGCGTGCCCTGGGCGGGAGCCTGGCCCGGCAGCGCTGCCACCGCACATCAGCCTCACCCCGGAGCCGCTGGGCACAGCCCCCCCGGGCACAGCCTGCCCTGCTGCCCTGGGCACAGCCTCTCCTGGGCACAGCACCCCTGAGCACAGCCTCTCCTGAGCACAGCCTCTCCTGGGCACAGCACCCCTGAGCACAGCCTCTCCTGAGCACAGCCTCTCCTGGGCACAGCCCCTCCCGGGCACAGCCTCTCCTGGGCACAGCCCCTCCTGGGCACAGCCCCCCTGAGCACAGCCTCTCCTGAGCACAGCCTCTCCTGGGCACAGCCTCTCCTGGGCACAGCCCCCCTGGGCACAGCCTCTCCTGGGCACAGCCTCTCCTGAGCACAGCCTCTCCTGAGCACAGCCCCTCCTGGGCACAGCCTCTCCTGGGCACAGCCTCTCCTGGGCACAGCCCCTCCTGCGCACAGCCTCTCCTGGGCACAGCCTCTGCTGAGCACAGCCTCTCCTGGGCACAGCCCCTCCTGGGCACAGCCTCTCCTGGGCACAGCCTCTGCTGAGCACAGCCCCTCCCGGGCACAGCCCCCAGAACATTGGCACGGCCCCGGGGGACACGCCGGCAGGGACCCAGCGCTTGCGGGATGCTGAGCCCGTGCTCCAGGGAGTCCGCGGGATCGCTCCCCGGCGGGGAAAGGAGCGAGGGATCTGCTGCCAGGCTGTGCCAGCTGCCATGCGGAGCCTGCAATGGACATCGACATTTTGCCTTTCTGTCAACAATTTTAGTGTCAAAAACCAAGCACACATGTGGCTCCATCCGCACAGAGTGCCTGCAACAACCACGGTTGTCCCTCGTGGAACAAAAGCAAGCTGATTTTCCATCCTGCACTTCAGAACGTCTACAGCCAAACCCAACTTCTCACCTACTTACCCCAGAAGCAGCAAAGCCAGACTTAATTGACTTTGTCACACTAGGGATGTAAAAAGCAACTTCTAACTCCTGCAAACCATGGCTAAATACAAATCACAGCACTTGAGTTTCACTGCAAATTAAAGGAGAAAAATCCCCCTGTGAAACCTCCAGGCACCCTGGCAGCCCCACCCAGCACCATCTCTCTGGGCCAAAGAATTTCGCTCACTTGTAACATTTAAACATAATACCACAGCAAATGAAGCCTCAGCTGAAGATTACTGAAACGCTGGGTTTGCTTACTTGTCGCCCCTCAAGTAGAATATAAACCAGCTGGGAAGATATCCTCTTGGAAATGTACACCACTATATATTCTTCATCCTGATGAAAGTTGTTATCAAATACAACCAACAGATCAATGACTGATGCTACTGACAATTTATTTTATTTTATGCTCCCCTTCTTGTTTATGTGATACCCCCATAGCCTGTAAAAGGCCTTTGCCTTCAAGCATAAAGCATCACAATTACTCCAGACATTATTTTGCTGGCATAAAACCCCAGCTACAATGCATTTAAATTTCCACAAAACATGTCTGGGTTGTTTAAAGAGGGTAGCAATAGGGAGATAATCCCAGTTTAATAACTCTGCATGTAATTGCTCTGAGCTACCATCTTAAGCTGTCTTACATAAAACCCATGCCCTGGGTCACTCCTTGTGCCCCTTACCTTGGGAGCACAGATTGTGTCCAGCTGCACCTCCCAACCCAGCTCTGCTCCATCCCCACCACCAGTGCCTGCACCTCCCTGAGCTTTCCACAAAATCACAGCAGAAATGGGCTCCCCCTAAATTAATTCTCAGGATTGTCACAGGATTTTGTAGAAAATATCACATGAGAAACAAAATAAATCTTGATTTCACTTTTAATAACTAATATCTATGTTCTGTGGTGCTTTATTTTTATTTCATTGCAGCATTAGCACACTAAAATTATCAACATGCAGCTTCTTTCTACTAAAATTTCTAGAGAGAATTTAATGTCTAAAGTAACTGCACCACCTCTGTTTTAGTTAAAAATACAAAAATAAAGGTCTTTACTGCTGGTATTTAGCCTTTATCTCCAAAACTTAACTTGCAGCCATAAAAGTGGTGGGTTTTACCTGGGCTATCAGAAAGGAATAAAAGTCAGATCAGTGTGGGTAATTCTGGAAAATTATTGATATTTTTCATTTACGCAATATAAAATCAATCAGGCTATGAAAACCCACAAGAACCTTAGTAGAAGATGCCTAAAGTTCCTATGTTCATGGAAGAGAAATAATTTCTCCACGTGTGAGAATCTTTTCCAAGACAGACCAGTAAGAGACAGACAAATTATTTACCCAGTCCTTCACTTTCACTGGGATATGTTTTGGCAAGAGATTCATACCGCAGTGGGAAAACATGTTTGATGAGCAGTGTTTTACACCTAAAATTCTTCTCATTCCCAACAAATTCCCCATGAATTGTTAGCAAATCTGTAAGGCAATAGATCCCTGTTCTCACTGCTGTCGCTTTTGCATTTCACAGAAGTGGTCTGAATGTCTTTTCCTTACATCGGAATGCTGCATTTATTCTGCAGCTAAAATAAAATACACCCTACTCAGCTTCCTTTTGGTTTCTCTGGATTTTAAATGCATTTCCACGTGACATCAGGCACAAATTAGTCCAGAAGACTTCGAAGCTCCTGCATCGAGTCCCTTGCTCAGATTCTGGCAGTGCAGGGCAGCTTCTCCTTGCCCCACCCACCCCGAACTGGGGAGGTGCTCATTTCCCAGAGCTGAGCAGCCCAGGTGCCAGGGACTCCCTCCTGCAGCATCCCAGCCCCACGCTTATTTGTAAATAAGCTAATTTTGGTGAAAGTTACGCAATCAAATACACACAAGCTTAGCTAAGAGGAAAAAACAAATTAACTTCTCATTTGGCTCATTTTCAAACTCCAAATTAAGAAAGAAGTGGAAGTAACTGGCTTCATCCCACTGCTATTTAATAAGCTCTTATTTTGGTGTATCAAAGGAAGATAAGACTCTTGTGTGCATATATACACACACATAGACACACACACACATATATATACACTGAAGAGTCTTATACTCTACACCACCCTTTAAAAACATTAAATAAATTCATTACTCTAGAAAACATTATGGACAGCACCACAGATGATTTAAACATAATTTTTAAGAAAGTACTTAATGTATTAAGTACTCCTAATGCTAAGGAATGATCCAAACTCTGAGATATTCACATCAAAGCAGTGCACACCAGAACCTTGTCCCTGGAAGATGTTCGTTTATTTCTGGCTGGCTCTCCAGCAAATACATCTGAATCCAAGCAAGAGAATGGGAGGGAGAAAGCGCAGAAGCAATTTCAGATCTATCAAAATTGAAATATTACCTCAATACAACAAAACATTTTCACTTTGGGAGCTCTGCGAAGAGGAGAAGAGCCACCGTGCAGTAACTGTCGCTCTTTGGTGTGGTGCTTGCACCCAAGAGCCATCTTCCATGATGCTGCTGGTGAGCAACTACTGAAACCTCCACACGTGCCTTAAAATCTACCAAACCCGCTGGATACAGCATCGGGGCAGCAGGAGCCAAACAGGGACTTGGACCGGGATGCTCAATGGAAAAATAAGGCTGGATGGCAAGGGAACCAAGGCTGGTGTCCCTCTGCTCCTGAGGCCCCTCTGCTCCTCAGGCAGCACAGGTGGGGACATCCCACCAGGCACCAGCACAAAGCAGCGTCAAAGTGGGAACAGCAAAACAAACAGAAAGGATTCATGGAACAGCAAAACAACAAGGCACTTGTGATTCTGTCTGCAAGGTACAGCTCTCATCAGCATCTCCCAGTTTAAGGGAGGCCATTTTTACAGTGAAATTACTCAGCAGAAAAAGCCCAACCCAAATGTGAGAGGAAGGGCTCAGGGTGAGTGCGCTCTTGGAGGGGCACATTTATCTCCTCAGGACTGTTCGAGAGGGTTTGCTGTTCATGGATAAGTTATTTATAGCTCATCTGGGCAGCATCCACATCTTTAATTCCGTAGCAGCTTCCCTTGCCTTTTGAATTAAAAATTGAACTTTACTCCAATGGATTCTCAAGGGGAAAGCATTAAATGTGCCACATCCTGTTCTTTGTTTCAAAGCAGCAGTGTGAAATAATGTAAAGAGCTCACACAGCCCTGATGATTACTGCATATTTCATTACCACTCCAACACTCTTTGTCCCACTTAGAGCTGCCTACATGCCTTGGGCCATATGGAGCTGGTTAAACAGGGCCTGTGATTACTACTTGGAAAAATCTACAACAATCATTCTCAGACAATTCTCAGCACTGTGATTACTTAACTTCCATTTTTCTAAACCTAAAAAAGTAATCGACCGTGTCTGGAATATAAGTGAGCCCCAATTTTTCAAAATTTATTAAAAGATGCCACTGATTATATAAAAATGACACATAACAAGTAACTTGAGCAGAGGTGCAATGGGCTGTATTTATTTTTGCCCATCATTTTGAGTAAGTTTGGGGGAAATGTATGACTTCAAAGTCAGAAATGAGTGATCTTTTATAGCCAACACACATGGCTGGCAGGTGACACACATTTTGTTGTCTGTGCTGCCTAAAAACTTCCAGACAGTTCAGTTTCATTGAATCACTTTTGGGTCTGTAACATAGCAAAAGTTAAATTCATGGATGAATTTGTGGCTAAAACAATTTCACCTGGAGCCTTACACAGAACTGCCCAACGAGTCCATCCCACAGCCACAGAAATCCCATCCCAGTGTCACCCCAATGACTCTGCAGGCCCCAGACACAGCAGCATCTGCTCCTGCTCTCCAGACATGCCCCTCTGCCAGATCCTTTATTCCCACTGTCCAGATATATTTAATTAATTACATCATGGTTGTGCAGCATCCAGGAAAGGGAGATGCTGTTAATAATGTAACCCCAGTTGACAATTCTATTTCAGTTTCCATGGACATCTAAAGGCAATCATTCCATGGTACTTATCTCCTGGGGGCTTGAAAAAGCTTTCCAGGGAAAGTTTCCAAAGGAGAGGCTCCCATGCTGCTCACACACACACCTTGGCCAGAGAAAAGGGCACATTTAGGGGCGCCTGTCAGCAGGAGGGTGGGCTGATCTTTCTGAGGGCTGGCTAATTCCATAAATTAATCCTGATCAATTCTCAGGATACAATGAAACCACTCATCTTCCCTCTTCAAGGAGAGCCCTGTCAGGGAGGTTTAGGTTGGATACTGGGAAAAGGCTCTTCCCTCCAAAATTATCCCATAACATTGAATTAATCACGAATTACATTGACATGTCCAGTGGTTTAATACCATCTAACTTCCACTAGCACATACTCTGCCTCACACCAGTTCCCTCAGAGGCTTCAGGGACATTCTGTTACTTCATGGCTTGTTCTACTCCCAGGATTATACTGGATACAGAAAATCAAAAGCAAAGCATTTTATACAGAAAAACAACACTTGCAGCATATGCAAAAGCTGGTTGCAGAGCAAGCCCAGAATTAGCTATACAGATATTTTTCCAAGTTTGACAGTTGAGCCTTCTGTGCTTGTCATGCATATGCCACATTAGAAAAATAATGTTCTTATGTAGTAGTGAACACATGTTTATTTAATGGCATCTGCCCAGAGGAATGAGATATTTGCTGGGAGCACTCACAGAACTGTTTCTCTCAACTCAAATCACGTTTGAAATATCTGGGTTAAAACCAATCTGGAATGGGTTGATTTCTGAAAAACAAGACCTTTTTAACTTTCAAGAATTCAAACCCAGGGTTTTTTTACACATAGCTAAATTTACTATGCAGGAAAATATCCCCATCTGAAAAGAGGGAGACAAAATCAAATGAAAATCTTTTAAATATTATAACATTTATAGACAGAAAATACGATTTCAAAGAAAATACTAGGAAATTTTATTCTTTCTGTTCCCCACAAAACCACATTGTCTGTCCTGATCTACGTCTTTGGGCTACAGCCACAGGGAAACAGAAACTAATCCTTCAAATAAAAACAGATTTGCTTGGGTTTGCCTTGCATTTGTGAGAGGGTTTTGTGGGGGTTTGGTTTTTTTTCCTTTGGGTGGGGTTTGGTTTTTTTAATACAGCAATGGAATATTTACAACTTAGGGTATTTGTTAAAGGAAATTATCAAAATGCAGAAAAGAAAGCTTTTTGTACAAGACCTACTACCTTAAAAGATTAAAAGAAAAATAGAGGAAACAATGGGTAAGGATCTAAAAATAAATAAAAATGAAAAAGCCTATGTTCTATTCCTTCTCTTCTTCCCAAAGTGATGACTTCAGCTGAGTAACTCAATATTTGTGCTTTGGCACCACCATCCATAAAGACCAAACAGACTGAGTTCATTCATCTTAAAAAGACACAAAAGAACTCCATCCTTTCCCATCCATGACTAACACACACATGTAAGAGACTGCAGGCACTCAAAATGTGATGGCATCATTCAAAAAATTAGAAACTAAAGGGATTTTGGTGTGAAACCCAGACTGAGATCTGACTGAAACACGTGCCAGGGGTGCAGCAGTTCAGGGGGTCAGCAGGAAGGGACAAAACATCAGCAATTGTTTCAAACTTTGCATGGAGTTAAGACTAAAATAAACCTTGAAAAGGAAAATTAGAAGATTTAGGTCTTCTTCCCTTTCTTATGCCAGAGTTCCTTGTGGAGCAGCCTGGCCTGGCAGAGCACAGGGGAGTTGCTGAGGCACATTTTGGGCACAGCATTTAGGGATGCAGAGCGAAGTTCTGTCTGAACTTTGGAGAAGCACTTGCACTTGAGCCTCCACTCCGAGTTTAATGCCGCTGCACTGGAGGCCCTCAGGGTATTCCAAGGTCTGCAGTTTCCCGGGGTGCCATCCATGCCAGGCCCAGGCTGGACACAGTTCCCTCACCAGGGTGACATTCGCTCCCCAGCTCCCACAGCCTGACCCCTCTCAGTTTCACCTTCCTCCCCCAATTTCTCTCCCATTCTCACATCCCCACTTTTCCCTCAAACTCGGCTTCCATCAGGACGTGCCAGCACAGGGACCTCTGGAGAGGCACAGCCACCAACAGTGACAAAGATTGGGGCAGAAAAGCCCAGCTGGAGGCAGAGGGGAGAAATTGGCCCCTTTTTTTGGAAGCAGATCAGACTGAAATTCATCTGATCCTGCCAACACAGCTGGAAGCGTCTCCTCCTAGAGGCAAAAGCACCCAAGCCTTCCAATAGCACTTGGAATATGAGCTGAGGGGGAAATGATCTAGAAATAGAGAATAAATTGCCTGATCAATCGGTGTTTAATCAGAATTTCTGCTGTATACAGGCATGTTCTTCAGGGCTTATGTGCTGTAAACAACACGTCCCTGTCCAGAACATCGAAACAAGCTGCACATGGAATACAGACAGCAATTGCAAATAATGTTGTGTTTCTGTGGTGCCTAAAGGGCTTAAAAACAGCTCCTGGAATATCTAAAATATTGTAATTCTGCTTCAGTGGCAAAAATCTGCAACGCATAAATAACTGCTCTGCAGAGCATCCAGGCAGCCTAAAAAGGACATTCTATGTTATGACATTTTTAGTGCTTTGTAAGAACAAACTTTGGATTTCTGCTGTTACAACGAGGACAAAATAAGTCAGAAGCCATATTCCCCCCTTGCCTGTTTGCTCTGCTTCCTCCTGGGAATGTGGCCAGAATTTATGGAGAGCTGAAAGATCTCCATTGGTACAGGAATTTAGGAACAATTCTTTGTCCTTTTATCAATATTGGGGTGAGGATTTGGGGGTTTCTGTTCACTTTCCACTATTTCCTTTTTACTGCTAAGCTAATAATAAATTGATGATAAGCTCCAAGATCCATCATGTATTTCAGCTGGATATCTGAAGCTGAGATGTTTGTCATGCATTAATTAATCTTTCGGAGGGTTTCAGGGATGAGAGAGAAACAATAAACCGCTGAATAAATGGGATTTAATTCCCTTCCCCTCTCATCTTCCATTACTCAGAGCACACTCAGTATGAGAAAGTCTATTTGACAAGAAGTATCAACATATTAAACACACACAAAAGCCATCCATCCTGCCAGTGCTTCCTGCAGCAGCAGCCACTAACTGTGATTAATTTACACTAATTTGGAGTTTAAAGAAAGACACTGATAAAATAATGTTTCTCCCGCTATTAAAAATATGGAGAAAAATACATAGAAGGCAGCCAGCAATTCAGCAGAGTGCAAGTCAAAAGTAAATTTACAAAGACTGAACTCTGAGTGTTTATCATCGCCACACTGCACCTGAGGAGTGTCAGCACTCCAGGCACTGGCAGGGACATTTCACCAAGGTAATTCCATCCCACACCTGGGTCTCACGTCCCTCAGAGGCTTTTTTGCTTTTTGAACCTTAAGAGAACAGTTCAAAAGGAAGGACACTGAACCTCTCCTCTGTTCAGGCAAACACAACCATTCAGGCAAAACAACAACACAAAACCACATTTGTGGTTTTAATTTTTTACCTGCACTCAGTAGGTCCTGCTTAGTTTTTGTATCAGTTCACTTTTTTTTTTTTTCATGTAATGAGAAAAAAGATCTCAAATGTTTTATTAGGTTAGTGTTTGTCTGGTTACTTATGAATGTCTTATTTGACGAAAAACAAAATTTAACTTCTAATTATTCATTCTCCTTCTGAACCACTCTTCCATCCCAAGGGCCAACCTTGTTTTGATAAGAGAGATCATTCAGCAGCACTGCCCACACCCAAAGGCTTGGAGGAGCTGACACCATTAGCTGGGTACATTCTGCTTCCTGGAGAGCAGAACTAGATGCTTTTATTTCATTGTGGCTTCCTTGCAGCTTGCAATAGGAAACAATTGCATTATTAGTAAGATCTGAAGTTGTAATCCACACTGCACCACTGAAACACTGGAATCCTTATCAGCTCAGAAGCAAATCAGAACTTCCAGATAAACCCAACTCTTGAACTCCATAATGACTTAGATGTGTCTTATCCTTCCACCTACACAATAAATTTAATTATTCAATTGTTTTCTGGTATTACACTGATTTGGGTGGTTGTCAGGCAACAATTCCCTCTACAATGATACCAAAATCTGCTGCCCCCTTACAGCCAGCTGTGCACCCAACGAGCAGGGTCAAACCACTCCCAGGTGATGTTAAATCACAGCAAGAAAACAACGGCTCAAGTTTTATATCCTTACCCTTTCCCTGGGGCCACAACTCTGACCTGTCTTTTAGAAAGGCACATGCTACTGAAATTAGTTAAAATACATAGGTTATCTGTGTGTTAATTTGGGGGGTTGAGATCATATTTACTTTTTGTTTTCTCCTCTATCTCAACTCTTTAAATTCTTTACAGCCATTAATCAACACAACAAGTGCCTGAGGCTACAGGAGAAACATTCCCTATGGATCTCATCTGAAGCTTACCTACAGAAAAAGATAAATCAACAAACAGGAAATCACCACTATCCTGTGCCAGCACATCCGGAATTCCTGTAAGTCTAAGGCATCACTGCCCAAATTTAAGTTATTGGCTGCCCTGAGGTTCCAAAAACCAGGCACACTTTATTCCAGTGGAGTTTCACAATGTGACTGGAGCTACAATGAAATTCCGGGCCCAGGAAACAAAGTTGGCACAGAAAACTGAAGCAGAGGGAAAGGAGGAGAGGTCTGACCCCTGGAGTAAATGGAAGTACTACAGGTGCTCCCTGAGTTCTGTGCTTCTGGAATGGGAACTGCACTCCAGACACAGCTCACAGTGACACTGTTCTGGGAAGACAATCCACACACCAAGAAAAGGGACTTTTTTTTTAATTAGCATCTAATAATTCTGCAGGTTTCAGAACTGTTTGGAGCTGCTCTGTGGGTCACTCCAAAGTGAATTTCTTACCCTTGCCTCATTCTACAACAATTTGAAGTCCAATGCACTGTGCCTGTATGAAGTATAATGAGTTTCTAACCTTTCTTTTAATAATTTATATGCATGTTATCAATAATATTTTCAAACACACAGTCCCTCCAACAGCTTTAGGATAACACAAAACATTGGAAACAGCCCTCCCTCCATGGGAGTTCCCACAGGAGCTGAGTAACAACCAAATCCAACGTTTCTTTAGTTATAAATCTCATGCTTTACCCCAGAAACCACTCCAGCTTCCCCCAAGGCACAGAAGGATATCCAAGTAACAAAGGATTTAACAAAAGCTCTCCTAAGCTGTTTTATCTATTCATCCTAGCAAGAGGGATCCAGACCTGAGTCTGGCTGGGTGGGGGATGTTCTGCCCCTCGGAATCAGCCCTGGCACCACCTGCAGAAGGTTTTATTCCTAGAGCAGGAGACCAAGACTGGACCCTGAGCTGAAATCAAACAGCACTTCAGGTCACAGCTCCAAGTTTCCTTCCACACAACAAACGATCTGAACAGGTTGAGGTTTTCTTATGGCTCCATTCCAAAGTTGACTTGGATCATGGCTCCAGCTTGCCTGGCCCTCTGCTACTTTCTCTGCCTCCCTAAACCCACCAGGGGTATTCCTGCAGTGTTACCTCCAGGATACCTTTCTTTCACCTTACCTGGTGCATTTCTTGCTCAGCATTTCCAAAATCCTTATGTATTGACAAAACTGGATCTACAGCCACCCCAAACATAAATATGGTTCTATTTAACCTTGACCTCCCTTAAACTTGGGGGCTGCACTACATAAACCCAGCCCCACTCCTTACTTTAATTTCTCTTAAGGACAAATTAATTGCTCCCTAATTTCAGTAACTTCCTCCCACAGAGGTGTGCCAAGCAATTCCACTGGAGCTACCAAACCACTTTTCCTTGGACACTCAACTATCTGTCTGCAAGCAAGGAACAACCAGTTCTGCCCCACAGAAATTGGCAAAAATATCCAACACAAGAAAACCAGGACTTGGCTGTGCATTGAAAAGATTTATGGTTGTGCTCTCACAACTGAACGTAGACTTGACAGGATGAATTGGCCTTTAGAGATAAGACAGGTTAAAATCCCATTTCTGCCTAATTAGCAACTTCCCCAAGAGCAGGAGCTAGTTTCAGAGTAGAAAATCCCATGAAGGACCTTTACGTGATGATAGTCCAGAGGAAATATTTTCCTGAAAGAGGAAGCAGATAACATACTAAAAAAACACAGCCTGATTGTATCTCACAAATTATTTGCTCCCTCTTACCAACTTCCTGTAATTTTCTGACGTGTAATTCTGAGGTGGAAAACAAAAGGAACCCAGGATCTCACACTAACTCCTCACCACCACCAAAACAGCACATTAAGCCTCTTAACAATAAGGGCCCCTCAAAGTATCTTTCTTTTTTAAAAAGTTTATTAGAAATCACAGAACATCCTGATATTTAAATTCCAGTAGGGAGGAAGAAGGCAGCAGGGAATTAAGGCACCAACAGCATCCATTCTCCAGGGAGGAAAGGAGATCTGGCACAGCACACACATCCCTGCCAGGCAGTGACCAGGTAGCATTCCCCAGACTGGCTCCGGCGTTTATAGTTCCGAGGTTTGGCTTGGAATTTTGATGTCTTTTGTATAACCTAGCGTAAAAACCTATTTTTGTTTAATTTACATCATCCTGAGTCCTGAGTGCTGTACTGCAGGGAATTACAGTTCTAAATTCCACCAGAAAGCCCATTAAAAAGAAAAAAAACAAGAGTGAAAGGACAGAGGGATGGCAAATGCTGTATTCCTCCTTCCAGGCTGTATTTTGGAATGGGAACAATGCTTTTGGGGATATAAAAAGGGTCAGAGCACAATGCATCACCACCAGTGAATGTTCCAAGAGCTCTAAATAGCAAACTGGGTGTCTCAGCTCAAAAAACTTTAATTTCTTTAAGATTCAAATACTCCAGGAAAAATGTTCCTGCTTCAGAAAACAAATGAAATAAAAGGGGGAAGATCCACACTGTGGCACAGAGGGCACCTGGCAGGGAAATTCTATTCCTAATGTTCATTTGCTCCCTGTGTTTAATCTCTTGACAGCAGTCTTGTATCAAACCAGAGCAGCTTCTTCCTACAGCCCAGGTCTGCATCCACAGCTCTTCTGGGCCACGACACACCTCGACTGAGGTGGTGGCTTCCAAAAAGCAAAGGAATCATAGTAAAATTTAGCCCAGAACCCTCCTGAGGCCATGGCCTGTAACCAAAGCAAAGGTTAGCTAACACTGCTCACACAAGTCTGGAGCATCTCCAGGGATGAAGATTCCATCATCTCTCTGGACAACTTGTTCCAGTGTTTGAACATCATCCTTGGAAACAAATATTCTGATCCAGGCTGGAAATTCTGCCCATTGAGGTAACTTTTTATGTTGTTGTTCATTTTCCTTGAGCACATCCAGAGCAAGAACCTGCTTCCCTCACCTGCTGCCCCCCCAGCCTGCCCACCTGAGGGGTTCTCATGGTACCCAGGGCTCCAGATGGTCCCACCAGTGCCTAAGAATGAGGAGTAAGCCATTTCCAGAGCAGCAGGGAATTATCCACAGGGGAACTGCTACTGAGCCATATTCAGGTCCTTGTCCACCAGGAGCCCAGATCCTTTCTTACAAAAGCTGCTTTGTTGTCCCCAGGCTATAAGTGGTCATCAGTGCAGGATTTTCTTCCATATCAGCTGCAACATCTGGCATCAAACCCAGGACTGACTCTGGAGAAGGGTGTTGCTCCCCTCAAATGCCAACTGGACCCTGAACCACCACTCCCTCCGAGCCCAGCGGCTCAGCCTGTGCTCCACGCCAGAGACCAAAACCATCCCAAAAGCCCTGTTTGCCCAAAACCAAGTCCACAAGATAGCAGTGAAATCAGAAAATTCCAAGACCTCCATGTCCTGTTGCCCCTCTGAAGGCTTTCCAGCTTTTTAAACCAGCCCAGGCCAAAATTGTCCAGTAAGAACAAAATATTCTATTTAAAAGATGCAAACATAATTGGTACCATGCTCCTGCACTGAACAGACCTCCCTCCACCATACAGCAAGTTATGTATGCTAACATATGCTAATTAGGCAAGCTAATCCTCTGAGCTGAAAACCTGTTTCAAGAGGAGGTAAACTTCAAAACATTTCTCAAAAAAGCTTCCACTTAAATCCATATTCATTACCTTGCAGGCATGGATGTACCACAGCTTGATACATTTGCAATTGTGCTCAACAGAAACCTGAACCAAGTGCATCCATTTGTCCAGAACTGATGGAGAAGATGGACTTGTAGAGGAAAAATCCTTTTCTCTTTAAAGAAGAAATAAGACTGCTCCAAAAATATTAAACACTGCCAGTCTCCCTGGTTGTAGAAGGCAGGGAAGCTGTGCATGGTGATTCTCCCAAAGACTATTTCCCAAACCAACACTCCATAAATGTAAGGAATTTGTAGCATGACTTCATTAATAGGTGGCACATACAAATGATGTTCTGCTCTGAGTGACACAATATTTAGTGGATCACTGCAGAGGCTGCTCCCTAAGGAAGCAGCTGTAGGAAATCCATCTCCATGAGCATTGTTAACATTCTGTGCTGCAGGAAAAGCAAAGGGAATACTGTGGCAGCGTCCAGTGGGTGATCATGTGTGTGTGCCCAATCCCTGATTTCCATGGATACACAGGGAGCTGCACAGGCACATGGCAGAGGAGGCCTTGGAATCGCACAGGTTGTGCAGAAATGAGGAACTGTCACATAAAATCTGGAATCTGTTACCGATCCAACTGTTCCACTTAATCAAAAGCAAAGAGACTTCTAAGAGCTCTCTTGCTACTTCTGACAGCCAATTTCCCAAAGAAAGAGCAACTGTGCTAACAGATCTTAATAATTCACAGGGCCTGGAGAGCTTTTGCTTAAAAAAAACAGGAGGGAGGGAGGGAGGCTTTTCTTTTTGACAAAAACCAGCAAATGGCCTCTTGAAAACAGCAAGACAAGAGTCTGCCCTGCCTACACGGAGTCTGCAGAGGAGAGGGAGCCAGAGCAGCGCCACATTCCTCATTCATTCCCTGGATCTAATGGCTTTTTCATGCCTGGAATGATGAACAACAAGGCTGTCTCCAGTGGATTACCTGTCACACAAAGTGCTTACCTTCAGGACTACACCCTCTCTGCTGCTGCTGCAGCCTTTTATAGATGGTATTGTTCAGTGTATGACCTTGTTAAAGATGATTAAAAGAACAATTCCTATCACAGCCGATTAATCTGAATTTAAGCAAAAAAACCCCACCTCTGGTAAGAGATTTATTTTCTCTCAACAGCAGGAACAGTATATGCTATAACTTCTGTAGATTATGGGAAAGCCCTCCCAGAATGAGTAATAACCATTGCCTAATTCTTGAAAGAATAACCAATAAAAATGGCTTGAATAGAAAATGATTGAATATCACCCCTGTCAGATAAAGCTTCCAGGCTCTGATAAAATGAAACTTGCAGGGGAATTTTTCTATAAAACAAACTAAATTTTATTACCGAACAGTAGAAAATTTCTTAAGATATTTTCAATAGAGTACACAGCTCTGAAGAAGTGTTCAACTTTATTCCTCCTTATATCAAAACCAGATGTTGCTGCAGAGGGAAAGGAAAGCCTAACTTGGGAGAGAAAAAAATCCACAGGATCCATAAAAACTCCATAGGTATGGAAGTGGTGTTTGACAGGGAAGGTAACGCAGCTGTGCACAGCCACCGAGAATTCCCCGAGCACTTTGATAAGATAATTTCATTGGAAAGGGATTTTTCTATTCCACTCTCCAAAAGGCACAAGTGCCACTGCTGGCTGAGCTGTGCCCCTGCAGCCAGGCACAAGTGGCAGAGGTCTCTGTCCTCAGGTGCCTCTCACCCCTCTCCGCAAGGAAGGAGCTCCCGGATCCGGCCTCCCGACAGGAAACGGTTCCAGGCAGCAGATGCTGGCTGGGACAAAGCCCATTCCCTGCCAGGAATAACTCCGAAACACTTCAAACAATAACATTTTTACTTTTTTGAGCACTGCCCAAAGAAAAATAAGTACAAAGGGGCCTGGAAATGCTGGCCTTTTAATAGCACAGAATAAGCTACAACACAACCAAACCAACAGCGGTGACCAAGGTCTCCTTCTCACAAAAAGGAGTTATAAAGCTTTGGAAGCAAAAGCAAAAATAATAGGGGGTAAAAGAGCTTCATTAAAATATCCACATAGAGAAAATTATTTTCTCAGCTGTTTTATGAAGGAATAATAAGAACAAAATAATAAGAACAGGAGCACGATAAACGAGGAATCGAAGACTGGCCGAAAGTCCGTTTTATAGATGAGTGGTAAATGTTTTGTTTGCTTGATTTCTCCCTTGATTTAAAAGCAGAAACATGCCACTGTTCATTTTCTGGCATTTCTGTTCATTTTGTTTTCTTTTACTTCTGGAGAAAGATAAGACCTTTGTTGCCAAGCCCATAAATCATGAATGACTACATGAATGCCTTCGGGGTTTCCTGTTGTCCACAGGCACTCCAAGCATCTCCTCTGTAAGGACACAGGCAGAAAAGGTGGAAGGGAGGTTATGCAAGGGAAGGAATCAGGAGTGTACCCCAAACCTGCCTGCTACACCTTCCCCCTGAAGAGCAGCACAGCACCACAGCTAAAATAGCAGAAATAATTGTCATCGGTCCTACAGGACAGTGGGGGTCAAATTAATTTGATGTCCATATTAAAACCTCATCTGTTAAGCTCAGGATCTGCAGAATTCACTGGAATTGATGTAGGATATCTCAGAATGGCAAAGCCTCCCAAGTTCCATTAGCATTGTGACATCAGAGTCCGAATTTCACAGATGTCACATTGCTGAGCATGGAGTTTGAAGCTTTCAAGAAGGAAATAATTAAGCCAAGACTTGCATGGAGAACATGGAGTGCAGAGTATGTGTTACACAGCACACTCTGCTGCTGGGGGAATTCAGGACTGAAATTCTGGGGCTCCCTGCAGTAAAAACACAGCCACTGGCACCCAGAACTGTCAGGCACTGCCCAAGAGAGGTGGCTGAGCTTTGAACCTCCAGCTCTGTGGAACTGCCAGCCTTGCCAAGGCTCCGTAAGGGAACACAAGGTGCCCTTTCCATGAGGTCAGACTTGGGATCCCAGAACAGGCAGCAGCAGACAACAACGGACCCAGCATTTCAACTCCTTGACAGGCTCTGCTGCAGGCAGAGGGAAGGGAAGAATTTTGTGCACAGAATCCCAAAGCCAGGCTGATAACTCCATCCTGTACAATTAATCAATTAATTCATCTGCCATTTTCATGTCAGGGATGGAAACTGTGCACAAACCATTCCTGGCAGGACACGCATTTTCAGATACTTCTACTCCATCTTTCCTGCAAACAAGGGCGGTATTTAATATTTTCATACTCGTTTGTAGTTCATATTTTGTCAGTAACAAAACTAGTTCTGAAACTTGAGAAGTTGAAAGTGTGAGCTAAAGCAGAAGCAAAACAGCTTCCAAAAGAAAGGTGCTCCTGTGGGAATGGCAGGATTGCCAATGCCTGCCCATTCCCACTCAGCCAACTCACAGCAGTGAGTGAATCCAGTCTCTAAGTCAACATAATCTAAGAGCAAAGAGTTTGGTTGTTGCACCTACTGAAAGGCTCATTATCAAGCTTTTCTTTATCAGAAAATTATTACTGTGCAGCAATTAATCTTGCGCACAAAGCAACACCCACGATACAGAATTTACATTAAAAATTAATAATTATACTGTTTATTATTATTATCATTTTTATTTAAAATACTTTCTGAGGTAATTAAAAACAATTATTTCTCGAAACAATTCATGGAATTCAGATATTCACTGCAATTCACAGGCGACTGCTTGCTCTGGACACCATTATTAATTCAAGTTGAACTTATTCTCAACTGCTTCTCATGGAGTTCTGTCAAAAAACGGCTGCACAATGCAATGAGGGTGTTTCTTCAACACACACCATTATTTCCAAACTCACCTTCCACTAGCCCAGGCTGTTGCGATCATGTTAATAAAGTGTATTTTTCAAAGAACCAAATAAAGAGTCTGTAAACAGAGGCTCATAAATAGAAGCAGCAGCGCAGGTGATCATTGACTTCTGACATCACAGAAATTACCACTCTTCAACGGAAAAAAAAGAAGTAATGCTTACAATCACAAAAGGCCACAAATTAAAGCTCGTTCTCACCATTCAAGTACAGGGGGTTCAAGAGTACTTGAATATCTTTCTAGCCCTGACTATTCCTGACCCAGCCAGCACCAGTGTCTGAAACTCCCCAAAGCACTGGGGTTTATCCTCAGCTTCACCTCAGCCCCCTCTCCAGAGCACTGAGCACAACTACTGTGAGAGCAGCAAATTTGATTTAACAGCACCAACTGACCTGTAATGCCATTAATAACAACAGTCAGTCTAATAAAACACTTAATGCCTCCAAACTCTCACATTTTGAGCCCATAAAGGCAGGAGAAAGGCAGATAATTAAACAGCTTTCCTATAAAACCCAGCCCCATCTGGCTGCAGCTCATTTTCCCAACTGCAGGATCATCAGGCACAAGACTCGACATTTCATCAGGATAAAGGGAATGGAAAACTGGTTTTGTTGCCTGTGAGCCTTGCAAAAAGGCACTGCCATCCATATGGGTACCTGTGCTGGATTCCAGCTCAGCCTGAGCTACAGGTGTGCAATATCCCGAGCTGCAGGAGGGGCAGCTTACAGGAGAGCAGTTATTACTTTTTTGGGGCTTATCAAAAACCATCCATAAAAGAGGAATTTTTGCTTCTTATGTTTCCCAAATCCCTGCCTGCATTATTTGATCACAAACAAATCCAACAAAACCTACTCACAGTATGCTTTTAACAGCTCATTTTAGCCTGATTTACATTTTAGAGTCCACCTACACATGACCATCTCTGCTAACTCTGAAAGATGATCCAACTGTTTCCATCAAGTCTGTGCCTGTTCAAACTCTTCTTTTCAATTTTAACACCAAACAACACTTAAAAATTCCTAGTAAATTATATCACCGTGTTCGTTCCAGGTGAGCCACTCCATTTTTTTCAACAGGCAAGAGGGAAAGAGCTTGAGAATTTCAAACTGAGAGCAGGTTTAAATGGGATACTGGGAAGGAATTGTTCCCTGTGAGGGTAGAGAGGCCCTGGCACAGGGTGCCCAGAGCAGCTGTGGCTACCCCTGGCATCCCTGGAAGTGCTCAAGGCCAGGCTGGACAGGGCTTGGAGCAAAGTGGGATAATGGAAGGTGCCCTTTGCAAGAACATATTGAAAAGTGATTAGGGATTAAGAGCACGAAGTATTCCAGTTATGGAAGCTAAGAGAGGGTCAAATCCAACAGTCACATTACACTTCTGTACTCGTTTCCCAAATGTGAGTGATGCAAAGTAGAAATAATGCAATAATTGAGTACATGGCCTCTCTCCTGCAAACTTAGAGTGAAAGTAACACTGTCCTCATCTTCATCTCCAGGATTTTTTTTTTTTTTTTAATTTATTTTTTTTTTTCAGGGAAACAGCAGCAGGATTTCAGGTTTCAAGAAATGATGACAGGAATGTCAGTACCTACTCATCTCCTACTGCTCTCAGGGCCAGGAAAGCAATTGGCCATGCTTAAAATCCTTAAGAAATGCTTATCAGACAACATGAATTGCAGTAAGTATAAGGACACAGCTCCCAGGGGACAGTATTGCCAAGGTTTTGCTAGAAGGATTATTCCATGTAACTCCAAGGGCAGTTTGCCTAATGAAGCCACACCTCAGCCAGCAGGCCTTAATCTTATCAGTTTTCCTGTGTTGCCATCCCAATAAAATTGGATTTGCTCTACAGAAAAAGCCTTCTTTTTGTTCTTAAAATGCAGCTCTGGGGCAGCAAGAAATTAAGAAGGCAAAGTCCACTGTGGAAGGGCCTGGTAGGGGACAGCAGGATGGATCCAACTTTCTGGAAGTTGCAGGAATTCTAGAGGCTGCTTTGGAGCAGCTGAAGGCTGGAATGGAAATGCTCTGATCAACACCAAATTAAAGCGCACAGGAGGAAGAGCGGATGTGCTTCATCTCAGTCTCCTTTAGGGACAGAAGGCACAGAGGAGATTTCCAGAGCTCCCTAGGGAAGCTGGAGCAGGGAAGCTGTGCCTTCCCTGAGTGACTTCCTCAGTGATGGATTCACCTTAGCACCACCACATTTCTGAAACCAGTCTGTGTTCAGGAACACTGATGGCTCTCCAAGCCAGTGCCCACTTTTCCAAGAGTATCCCTGCCTGGAAAGCCTGGGCAAAGCCTGGCACCCTCAGCATCACGAGGCTTCTGGCACGGAGGCCAAACACACTCAAACACGGGGGGAAATTAAGCTCAGCATTAGTGTCACCACTGCCAGCATCAATCTATAAAAAGTTTCATTTATAAAGTATGATTTCAGCTGGAATTGTCCCTCCAGGAGCAGCACTCAGTGGCTCAGCACCAGCCCAGCCATGGCAGCTTGGGGCACAACACGCACAGGGAAGATGCTGCTGGACCAACCCCCCCCAAATGACACTGAGCATCTTCAAAGTGTTCAAAGGTTTGTAAATTCCTGAGAAATGCACTAGAGGAAGACACACAATTATTTTTCATTTTCACAATCTGAGCAGATTTTAGCTGAGGAAATCAAAAATACAAAGATTATATCTGCGGTTATTCCGATCTCAGATATTAGGAATGAAGAAAGCTTAAAAAAAAAAAAAAAAAAAAAAGGCAAAATAAAACCAACCCCAAAACAAACTCAAAAGATAAAAGCTGTTTTATCAACACCTTTTCTGCTTCCACACAGACTAATTTTTGAAAAAGGTTAAAAAATGTTTGACTTCAGAAAGCCTCTAGGAATGCCTCATTGTGAATGAGAATGAGACTACCCCATCCCTTCAGAAAAGGCCAATTCTGTCAATAATTTCTAGATAAATAATCCCGCCTTTTTCATCAGTTTTGCTAAACTATACATTTATGGAGCAGTATATTATGTGTCATGCTAAGCCTCAGGCCTGGGTAGAAATAAAGGCAGCACCATTAAACTGCAAGAAAAACCCAATGTTTCAAGTGATCAACACAAACTCAGCTTCGTGGACTTGTTCAAGTGATCCAAAATTGCTCCACACAACTCTGATGGCTCAAGAAAATCCTTGTAGCTAAACCCACATATGGCCCAGGATAAAAAAAGAAAAAGGGAAGAAAAAAGCATCAAAAGCCAAGTCCCAGCACTACAATGCAAGGATTCAAACCCTCACACAGCTCATTAGGTATCCAAATAAAGCTGGCATGGCCTGGCCAGGGAATCTGTTCCATACGTTTGTGTGTACCCTCCTCTCTTTTCCTAAAGGGATCCCAGTAAATGGAACAATTCCTGTCTGCAAGGTGAGCCCTTGGACAGGTGCGGTGACCAAATCTTGTGCTCACCTTTGGTGCCCTCGGACAAAACCCCTAAATTTCAGGAATTTCATTTACAAGTCCGAGCTGAAGATGACATTGCTTGGTCTGAGCTAACAAAGGGAGCTAAAAAGACACTTCAGCAACAATTTTTTCTGCACCTTTTTTCTGTAATAGCTGGAGTACAGTAACATTGAGAATAACCAGTGAGAAGCAGGTAATAAATAACAATTCAATAAATAGAGTCTCATAAAAACAGCCATATAACATTTCCCTGATCATTTTAGCAACACCCTTCACATCGAGGGCAGCCTTGAAAGCAGATTCCCAACAAGTGTGTTGATGCCAAGGAGCAGTTCGTTGTGCCAATGGTTTTACCTCTTGGATGAGATTCAGACCTCACAGTTCACAGCATGAGTGACCCTCAGATCTGTTTTCCCAGAGGGAAGGCACCCAAAATGCAGCTCCTGCTCTCCTGCCTTGCAGGGGCTGCTCTGCAGCCACACAGGGCAGGGCAGTAATAAAGCTCCGAGCTGCACTCTTATGTAACAAGTAAATTTTAAAGAAGGATGTGGCTTCAGAGCATTTTCCCCTCTTTCCTCCTCCTTTCTTCTATGTCTTAAATGCATCTATTTCTGCCAGTGCTGAGGACACCTGCAAATCACAGTTAGTGCTTCCCACTCACCACTGCTATCAGGTATTTCTTACAGTGAGGGAATCCCTTTAAACCACTTCCATTAATTCTTCAAAAAAGAATTGTTAGATTTAACAAGAGAATTATGTAATTACAAAAGTAAACGCTATTATTCAGCAGAAAGGTTGTTTTAACTCATTTTTAGCAGAGTACCTTACACCGTCCATGAGACCTTATTGCAAATGTTATTAAAACATAAGTAACAACATTTTTTTCCATTTCAAGCAGCAAGTTCTCTTACAGTTTTCCCTTACACAGCACATCTGGATTAACACCTGTGAGATGCAACAAGGGGATCTCTAACACCCAACAGATTCAAGGGTTTAATAACTTGCCAGAAGCCATCAAGTAGCAGATAAATATCAAAAACTGAGAGCAATTATGACAAATATGGTGCTTACACAACCGAGGTTACTAAAACTTGAAGTAATGACACTGCCATTTCGGATTTGGCTCACTCCAGGGAGTGCCAATTCCTCCCTGGAAAACATGACAGAGGATTTGGAACCTCCCGCCATGGAGCAGGATCCACTCTGAGATCTTCACTTAACTGAAAGAGGGAATGGTAACAGTTTGGTGAGTTTGGATTAAACAAAGACCAATTATGCACAAAAAGAAATCCCAGTGCCTCCACCCCAGAATCCCTGAGCATCCTCTGACTCTCCAGCTCTCCTGTAACCTCCCCACTTCAGCCCAGACACTAAAACACCGTGTTCACAAACCAAAACAGGTCTTGTCATAGGATCTACAAACGTCGTAAGCTGAATAATTTAAAATTTTGTTTTCCCTTCACACAAATAAAGCCCCCAATGTGACTCAACACCACAATATATGACTCGTGCTCGCCTTGCACTCGGCCTTTTTCTAGAGACGATATTTCTTTGTTTGAACAAATAAACATATCCTCAAAGTATAGTCAAATATTTTTACAGCTGACACGGTTCTTCCCTCATCTAAAATGAGAGTCAAAGAGGAAAAACAATTAACCAAGTAGTTAAAAAAAAGAAAAAAGCATCAGCTGTTCTGTGAATTGGGGCACCAATAACCATCAGATCCCAACACAGTAAATTAACCTACACAAATCTCCAAAAGCCATTTGTGTTTAAGCATTATGTGCTCAAGTTTCTGAAATAATATAAATTTAGCTTTGGGGTGTATCTCCTCTGACTGATGGGAAAACCTGCTAATTCTAGTTAAGGCAAACAAAAACCAGTCACCAGAGCTGGTCTTCTCACTCTAGCCAAGCCTCCCCAGGGCTGGAAAATAAAGACCAATCCTAATGGAATGTTGGAGCTGGGAAGGGATGGACTGTGCAGGACCCTGCCCTCAGAAGGAAAGCAAAGAGGGAACAATGGCCTGACAAAATACACATTTAACAAACAGAAATTCAAAGCAATAAAATGACTTGGTAGATTCTTTCTAAAGAAGCTTACAGGGCTTGGTAGAATTTATTGGAGGAAGAGAATGCTCAGAGGATGGGGAACAGTGCCAGCACATTCCCTGAGACCACAGCAGCAGCACAGAGCAGGAGCTGGTACTTACTGTCCCCCAAGATGCAAACAGCACATCTGGGTGATGCACAACAACACGGTGGCTACAGAAAAGGATGCAGAATTCCTCACATGCCGGGATACCCACTGTAAGAGCTGGATGGACTGGAAAACCAACTTATGTAACAGTATTTTACGGTGAGAGATAAATATTGCCACTGCCCTAGGAATTTCTTTTCATTTGAGAAGCGTCAAGAAAGCCCAAGAGTGTTGAAACACACACAGACCCTGGGGGAGGCATCAGGGTATTTATTGTAGCAGCTTCTCCCTGTAAATAACCCCCTGCCAGGCTCAACTTGAGAGAAATTCTCAAATAATATCCAACCATCAGCTTCTTTTTGGGTGGGATGAGGAAACAGCCATCAGCCCCATCCAGCACTGGAAATACTTCAATGCACTGAAGAAGCAGAGCCTGCAGGGGAGAGCCCCTTTGGCTCTGGGCTGTCTCCGGCACTTTCTGCCGCAAGGACATTCCCGGCTGGAGCCCGCCCAGGGCGGCCGGACACCGCCCACAGGGGCTGTGGGGCAGAGGCACAGGCTGGGGGTGCTCCCCCGGCCGGCCCTGCAGGAAGTGGCCATGGGCAGGGGACAGGCCCAGGACTCAGCCGAGTGCTGGTTCTGGAGGTGCTGGGAGCAGCCGGGGAGGCAGCACCAAACTGACAGAGCTGAAGATCTCTTTTGGCCTGGATGAATCCGGGACTCGGGAATTGCCCCGGGCCAGGTGCAGTACCTGAGCCTTGGCCTTGTGGGACCTCGTGTTCCCACTTCTCAAGCTTGCCCAGATCCCTGTGCATGGCCAAATCCTGCCACGGTGCCCCACTCAGCTCCTCCATCCCCTGCAAACATGCTGAGGGGGAGCATGATCCACTGCCTGTGTCATTGAGGAAGCCTCAAAAGAGCCCCAGGGCAAAGCAGAGCCCTGAGGGACACCCCTTGTCCCCAGTCTGCAGCTGCACATGGAGCCACTGCCCACAAGTCCCTGGCTGCATCCATCTGGCCAATGGCTCGTGCCCGAAGCAACCCACTCTCCAAAGCCAGGGCTCTGCAGAGTGCGGGTCAGGCTGTCAAGTGGGGAGACAATCGGGCCCGAGAGCTTTGCCTGTGGGAAGAGGTGACAGGCTGTGAGTTCTACCAATTGTACAAGCAGTGACAGCGAAGGAAGTGTCCCCATGCGAAGCAGGGAGTCACCACGAGTTACACCACTGGAAGGTGGCTATGAGGGTGAAGTGGGGAGACGGGGCACAGCAACAGCTCTACCACTGGCAACAAAGGCTAACAGTCCAAGAGCTGCCCCAAGGGGAAAAGGAGGTGAGTGACCCAAAGCTGTCCCAGCAAGGGGAAAGAAGTGTGAACAGCCAGGAGAACCAGGCACGTTCTCCTGCCCCCAGTGAGGAGGTGCCATCAGCAGGGGCACTGAGCCCAGCCCCTGCCTCACACAGCCTCTGCTGCCCCCCCAGCCCCTGGCCCAGCCCACTGGGAAACCAGATTCCCAGTGAACAGCAGGAGGAGGCAGAGGAGGGGTCCCTCCTGGCAGAGAAAGGGAGCTGAGAGGAGGGGACCTCAGCCAGGGATGATGAAGACTGGGAATACCACACGCAGATTGAGCTTTCCCAAGAGTGCCAAGGAGAGGCAGAACCAGAAGCATCCCAAGGAGAGGTCAGCAGCTCCCAAGACCTCTCTGACTGGGAAGACTGCAGCGAGCCAGAGCTGTGCCATGGAAAACTCTTGGACTGGGACTCCATCAGCCAAGACATTTCCATGGAGGAAGCCAACTGGGGCAAATACCTCACACAGGACAGCTATGAACATGTAAGTATCTTCAGCTTTGGGGTCACTCCCTTGCCGCGGGAGAAGGACGAGCAGGATGGACTCGGCGTCCTTGAGCTGAGTGTGAAGGAGAAGGCAGGGTGCAAAGCCTGGCAGCTCTTGCAGCAGACGAGCTGCCAGTGCCCGTCCCTCAGGAGGCCTGGCTTGAGGGCCAGGCACCAGAATGACTCCGTGCCTCGCTTCCCTCCCTGCACGGCCAAGCCTCCGTGGCCCAGCAGGGGCCCGAGGCAGGGCCACAGAGCCCGGGACCTGCCCTGCACAGCACCCCCGGCCCCTCAGCTCCCCAGCCGGGAGCCCAGGCCCCCGGGCAGCTGCCAGCTCCCCCGGCAAACGGCCTGGCCGCTCAGGTGGGCGCTGCGGGCGCTGCTCCGCTGGCCCTGCCTGGCGCCACAGACACAGGAGTAGCGCCGGCGCCGGGCACGGCCCCGCAGCCTCAGCTGCCCCGAGCTCTGCAGCGAGCCACGGGCGTCTCCCCAACACCCCAAGTCACCGCTGCGGCCAGCCCCAAAGAGCACCCATGGGGCACACTCGGTGCCAGGGCGCTCAGCAGCGAATCCCACAGAATCATCAAGGTGGGAAGAGACCCCGATGGTCACCCAGTGCCACTGGAACCCTGGCAGCACAAGCATCACTGCAAAAGCACATCCCCAAGGGCCACGGCCGCACACCTCCTCACTTCAGAGACAGTGACTCCACCTCCCTGGGCAACTTCTTCCAATGCCTCACGCCTCTGACACAAAAAAACTTCTGATATTGAATCTGAACCTCCCCTGGTGGCATCAAAGATCATTTCCTCTCATCCTGAAAGGATTCCATGCTGGCTCTTTGGAATTATATCTGTGAAGAATGGGCACAGACGCGAGGTGCTGCTCCATGGATGTGATTGCAGGACTTTGCCTCATACCATTCTTCCAAAACAAATGAAAGCTGAGTTTAAGAAGTAGTAGGTAGTAGTAGTTAAAATAGGAATAAGAATAAGAAGGTAAGAAGATGATGATGAAGAAGAAATAGTAGTAGCAAATAGGAAGAAAAAGGAACAGAATAATAAAAAAATAAGCGTAATAAGAATAATAAGAATGAGAATAGGAATCAGAACATGAAGATGTAAAAATAGTAACTAATATAAGAATATAAAAAGGATAAGAATGACAGTAACCATAACAAGTGAATAAGATTAATTAGAACAAGAATAAGAATATGATAAAGAAGAAGAAATAGTAATAAATAAGAATAAAAATTAAAATAGGAATAAGAAGAATAAGAGCAAGACAAAGAAGAGAAAGTAGTAGTAGCAATTAAGCAGGGAAAGAAGAAGGGAAAGAAGATGAAGAAATAGTAAAAATAAGAAGAATATCAAATTAAAATACACATACACACATCTTTTAGTATCCCAGAATACAAGGAAGGACCAAGGAAGCATCTACTTCCAATTGATCATCTTCTGAGCTCGCTCTCTCCCTCTGAGACCTCCTTCCTATTTTTATGTCCTGGTTCCCCATTTCTCGTTCAATAAAATCCATTTGTTGTCCTCCTATGGTCTCACTTGCAGCTTCACTGGGGCAGAGGCCCCTCTCCCTCATGGCCTAACCCTGGATGGAACCATGGGCTGGGTCCCTTCCAGCCACAAGCATTCCGGGATTCTGTTAGGGACTCCTTTCCCTTCTTCCTTCTGCTTCCAGCTGGAGAACATGCAGCAAAGCAGCCTTTGCTGTCTGCTCTGGGAGCCCACCCAGCTGCTGGACTTTGACCCTGCCCAGCTCCCTCGGGAGGCACAGCAGGAGCAGCACCCTGGCAGCCTCGCTAATTGCCCTAATTGCCCTCTGGCATCCGTGGCACACACTGCAGTGGGGTGGAATTCCAGCTTCCAGGAAGGAAAAGATGTTCCCGCCCTTCAAGGCAAAGCTCTGAAGGGGCTGAGACCCAAGTGGAGCAAGATCTGACTGTGACATTTCACTTCCAGCCTTCGTAACTTCATACAGGGCTGTTTTAGCTCCTGGATTGGGAAAAAAACATCAGGGGAGGGTCTTTGGCTGGGAGCTGCCACAGGTAAAGAGAGACCAAGGAAAGCAGGAGAAAAAGGACACAAATGGCAACCAGCTGAGAAGGTGCCACTCTAAAACCAAACCAGAACTTAATGGAAAATGAATGTGACAGAATGGAAGAATTCTGAAACTTTATTTACTATGCTTCTCTGGGCAACCTGTGCCAGGACCTCACCACCCTCACAGGGAAGAAGTATTTTCTGTATCAAACCTGAATTTCCTCTCTTTCAGTCTGAGCCTAGTGAAACGCAAGGAACTCATTTGTGATAATTCTCATAAACTGCTCAGCTCTTTGTTCCAGTCCATCCAGCAAGAAACAGGCAGGACAGTTCCATCAGCATGGGAACCAGCTGAGGGACTCAGAAAATCTAAACACCAGCAGAACACTAACAGGGCACATTTATCATTTTTGCTACAATAGACAGCACTGAAATTGATAGGTAATGACAGCCTCCTAATCACCCCAATCCCTTCACCATTTTAAACTTTCTCTGAAATAACCAAAATTGCTCTTAAAATTCCTTCATCTCTGTCAATCACAGATCTTTTGAAAACAGACTCAGGAAGAAAGCACATTAGCATGTTGTTTTTCAGACATAGCTTGTTGTTCATCTCTCCCTACTAAATTACACCAGTAGGCATTGGGAATAACCAGGTATTCTGAGGAATTTTTCCTGCAGCAAGTTATTTTCCTATCATGGTCCATCTGTAATTTTATTACTTATTAAAAGACCAATATATATACAGTACAGTGCCTTGCAATTACTCCCCCTTATATTTATAAACCTCAAAGTTTTCCAGGTCTTAACAACAGGAAAAACCCTGTTTCACCCTTTCAGGAGATCAACATTTATTTAGGGTTTGGACACATCCTCTGCAGGACTAAGTAGGAAAACAGCTGAAGCTCCAGTAGATCCTTAATAAACTTCTGCCTTCTGGGTATCAGGAATAAAACTTTGTTATTTGGGTGTCTCGATTTTTTATGAATCTAGTTGTTATCTGTTAATTTCTTTTCTCTTTTTGACTTTTCAAAAGCTGATGTTGCACAAAAAAGTGAACTGTGGAAACCCAAAGCAAGCTGGGCAATTAGGACTGAACTGCTCCATCTGCTTCACAGAGAATTTTTATTTGACCCCAGGAATGCTGGTTACTCAAGCAGACTAAACAACTTTGATTCATTTCAGCGTGTGAGGACTGGGGTGTGCAGCTCCAGGCCAGGCTGGCAGGGTTGAACAGGAATTCCCAAACAGCACTGGAGTCATGGTCCCCTCAGCATCCCCTGCTCCACCCAGCCCCAGCCTGCCAGGAATCAGGCTCAGCAGTAAAAGCATGAATTCAGAATATCTCAGGATTGCTGTACAAGACAGAATGATCAAGCTCTGCGATTCCAAAGTCCCATCTCAGGTTCTCATCTCGGCTAAAGGCTGTATTTTGGGTTAGGAACAGGCTGCCTGACCTGGCCCCAGCTCTCTTTGATAGTTACCAGCACCTGACTGCTCTCAGGATCTACAGGAGCACAGAGCCACCGATAAACCCTGCACCAATATGTCTGCCTAGAGACAAAACTTATTTTCTTCTGCACACCGAAGTTCTTTTCATGCCACCTGGTTTAGATAAGCTGCTCAAGTTTTGCCTGGTTGGATTTGAACAGCTTCTCCCTGAAGATGAAGGGACAAGGCCAGGAATAGTTAATAACTTTCTTAACTGGAAACACTGTTGGATCATTCGTTTCCCTCGCCACAGATTGCGTAAAGCCTCCTCAGTGTTTGAGTCTAACCAACTTCTTAACTGGAAATAGCAACTACCCTCGGCGGGATTTTCCTGTCCTGGCACCAGTTTCTCTCAGAAATGTCCACCTGGCTTCTAGCCAGAGCATCTATAAACGGCATTTATTAAAGCCAAATTTTGAGATGCGGGAAGGTGTGGGTGGAAAATTCAAAACAAAAAATGAACCCTGAGTAGGTTTATACCTACAAAGCACCAGGGTCATCTCTGTTCCCTATTTCACATTACTTCCTATCCATCCTGCCTTTAACACTCATTGTCTACACAAAAAAAAAACAACCCTGTTCTCTGTTGGCTTTTATAGACACAACTGTTCTGGTGTCTTTGCAGCTCTCCAAAGCCTTCAGTCTCAGACTGGACACCTGATTTCTGAAATTCC
>WAAG01029157.1:0-25925 GCA_013390105.1 Tichodroma muraria
GTCCAAATACCGGTGCGACCGAAATAATCTGTTTACCTTGATGTATGTGTGCTCCTCTGCGAAGAGAAAAGCTGGCATCGTGGAGGACAACGTTCCCAACCCACAAGCACGGACAGCACTAAATGAAAGCTGTGCCGTGCAGTGTTCCAAGCTGGGAGAGCAGCCCAGGAGCTGCAGCAGCCCTTTGCTCTGAGGCTCATTATCTTGCTGGCCATCCCTCCCCTTCTCCTCCCCAGAATGAAAAGCTCAGTCAAGAGCTTTACAGGAGCACTCAGAGCAGGCGAGCAGCTCGCCATTGCCCGAGGCTCTTTTTTCCACCCCAGCAGTGACAAAAGTAGGAAGTTCCAGTACCTGGCTTCAGCATCTGCTGTGCCACACGAGCAACGTAGAGGGCCAGGGACAAGGTGAACCTAAGGTTTCACTTTGCACTTTGTAACTTTCTAGAGGAAGGGAAGATGAGCCTGGAGAGCTTTCCTGGTAAGTGGTGTTAACTACAGGGCAAGGAGAGTTAGAAGGTGGCTCAGCTGTGCATGACAGTGGGGTTCTAACAGCTGCTTACCATATAGCTGATCTCAAAGAAACCCCTCATCTTTGAGGAGTAAATTTGGAATTTTGAGAAATCACTATGAAGGTGGTCAGGGAAGAAAGAAATTTAACTCATGAAGGTTATAAAAATTATCTTGTCCCCTTTGATAATGGTATTGGTTACAGAGGAGCAGGGAATCTCAATCAGTACTAATCTTACACATACTGTTTACCAGGAAGATTGATTGCAGACGATGGGGTGGGGAAGAAATGTCTCAGCAGCTGTTAGAAGTCCTGCCTACAGCATGCTTTACTAATTTCTTCATGAAGTGTATTTTGTTTTCTTTTAAATAGTGCTGTGAATTCTTGTTTGACTGCAGGTTCTGACTGAACACGGGTCCAATGAGAGCCTGCAGAGCACTGACATCAGTTTACCCACCCTCGGGTATGGGGTACCAGCTCCTTGCTGTATGTGGAGGCATTGACCTGCGCTCCTGTCCCTGTGACCCTACAGCTTACTGCTGCACAGCCAGTGCCTGAGAAGTTCCTGCTCTCAGCTGTAAAAATTTGTGTTTTTCTGAGCAGTTTTCTGAAGAACAAGCTTTCGCATTCACAGTTTCAGTCCAAGTACAGTGGACAACAGATTCTTGGAACTAATTAGCAGTGTTAGAAAAAACATTTTTTTCTGATATCAACCCCCTTACAATATACATAAACTTCCTCTTGTATTTCTGCATCAGCATTTCACTTTCTAAAGTAACTGAAAATGAAGTATCCCTAAAAAAAAATGAAGACTCAAAACACTTCTATGTATTTTCAGTGATAGTTTATTTACTCACTTATAAACATTGAAGTATGCAAAACAGTTAAAAAATGCTACTGAAACTTGAAATTCTAAAATTTTCAGGATATTCTGCTTGAAGGTAAAGGAAGGCTAAAATTATTAGCAAAGACTACTCAGTGCTGCCAACCAGCCTCTTAAACCTATACCTGAACAATTTAAACAGAATTAAAACCATGCTAATTACAAAAACTTACCATGAGGCTCCTTGGAGGGGGGGTCACAGTTAGTCTTTGGAGGTCCAAGATTACCATTTTAAAGTGTTACTCAGCAGAAGTAGCTGGTAATAGTGCAAGTGCTAAAATGCAAAATTCACAGATTGGACAGTTTGGAGATTATTCTGATTAAGGTGCAAAAAAAAAATGTAAGCAACTTTTGCAGTGGAGTATGAACAAATGTGTGCGATTTCTTTATCAGCTTGAGTGTTTAGAAATCCTCTTTAAACCAAGCACATTAAGGCACAACTGATTTTTTTTAATTCTGCAGGTGAAAAACTCAGTCGTGCAGTTTTGTCTGCTATTTAGATGCTCTGCTATTCACAAGCCTCAGTGGGACACAGAGTAATGAAGATTCACTTGAAAATTACATAGGTTTAAAAACTGTGTAAATATCCACACTCAGACTACTCACAGCTACAGCACAGTATTATGGTGTATAGAAAAATACATATCCAAGCTTTGGTGAGTTGCAACCCCAAGCGCACAACACAATTCCTCAAGCTCATACCACAAGTGGAAATAACCATCCACTAGTTTCTGCTCTATACTGTGCATTTTGTTAAGAAGCTGCCTCCTACGAGACACCTCTGCACCTGTCATAACTTAGTTCAAACTTTATCAGTCTGTGTATATTTACTAGTGCTTTGTTCATCTGAAAAGTCTTTCCTGTGACTAGTTTTAACAGGAGTTAACAGCATCCTCCTGGGCTGGAAGTGTGGCAGAAGCCTGTTTCCCATGAGTGGGCTGATCTAAAAACACGTTAAAAACATCCATCCCCAAAGGAGATGCTGTGGACAGAAATCCATCGTGACAGCAACTCTGTTTCCCCCAACCCACTTCTGATAAGGAACTTCAACTGCTAAAAGAACAAGTAACGTTCCTTGGCACAGATGAAATCTGGAGGGAGCTGCTTACCAGTCTAGGTGCGGGCACCCCAAGGTGTGGGACCTGGATTTTAGATCTATGTCACTGCACAGTGCAAGGGTACAGTGGCTTAGAGGTGAGTGTCGGGTATCGATACGTGCTGAGCGGTGGCTCCTTTAGAACCTGCTTATCTGAAACAAACCGAGCGACTGCAAAAAGCTTTACCAGAAGTTCATCGCAAAAGGGTAAAATTAATTAACTGCTATATTCTTTGCATTCAGGGCTGCAAAACAAAGACACATATTACTTAAATCAGTTTTATTTAAGAATTTCCTACAGTGACAAATCTTATAAAAAGCATCCAAACACGAAACTGCAGCAAACAGCATTCTTTTGGATATCTTACAGACAGTGGAACTTCCACCCTGGAGAGGCACACTGAGCTCCAGTGATCTCTGCTAAAAGAGCTACGGCAAAGCACACCATAAGCTCAATGTTCTCATCACAAACCCCGTTGTCTTCAAGTCACATTACCACACTTACAGATTGTTAACAGAAAAAAAACACACACCATACAGCATTCACAGCAGTTGACATAAGGGAAAAGAAATACAAATATTCCATTTCACGTAACACATTCAACTAATTGATTAACTAGGTAGAGAACCCACTTAAAGTCTTCCACATGTGGATGTCCTTTGAATGCAATAAACACTCGTACGTTATCTGCTATCATTGCTCTCCGCACACTCTCTCACCAAAGCCACAGGATTGAGAGACATCTCGCCAAGTCAAATAAAATCCCATTAATGCACCACCAGGTCTCTGCATGCGCTCGCTCCTTTATCTCGCACATACCAGCCCTCTCATGCCTCGGCACCACCACCAATCCCACACATGGTTTCAAAAGTTCAAACAGCCTTCTGGTTCCATCTCACAGCCTTGCGTTCACAGCGTTGATACGACTCCATGAAATAAAGAGTAGCGGATAAAAATGGAACACCCACCGTCTAAGACGCAGCATGTGCGGTGTGATGAAGTATTCTTGAATGAGAAAGCATGTAGACAGAAGTATTCCTAAGGCAGAATATTTACAGCACTGCTTTCAATGAAGTGCTTCTTCCATACACATTTGAAATGAGATGAACTGCGGAGATTAAATGAAGCCTTCATATCGTACTTTAGTATGGAGGGGAGACAGTGTTAAAAAAAAAACAAACGAACACAAACAAAAACAACACTATGTTGTCCAACAGGGCACTTGGAGAGTCCCATGGTGGGATCAAATTAAAAACAAGAAGGAGAGAATGCTGTTTCTGACCAATGGTTCCATTTTGAACATGCAAAAAATTCAGGTTGCTGGGAAACAAGGGATAAAGTAAAGGAGAAACCTTTCCTATCGACTGTAGTGTTAGTTCACCTATCTGGCAAACAGCAGTCCACTTCCAAACATTCAGAGTTCCAACTAGATACGTAACAAAACTTAGAAAATTTCCTTTTACCTTTCTTTTTTCTTTTTTTTTTTTTTTTAGAAAAGAAAAATGTCAAAAATACTGCTGAATATACTGCACACTGAACAAATTCATTTGGAAAACTTTAGTATATACGTAATTTACAGTATACTTACCATGAGTTAGAAAAATTTGATTTCCCACCATAGAGTCAGTATCAGAGCCCACTGCGTCTACATTCCCCAGCCTGACGACTTGGAATCCATGCTTGAACCAAAGCCTCCATTAAACCCACTGCTGGAGCCTGAGTTCGAGGCTGAGCCCCAGCCTATCGCTGCCCCTGAGTTGGACCCTCCATACGAGCTGTTGCCTGAACTAAAACCCTGGTTCTGCTCCCGCTGCATGTTGCCCTGAGGCTGGTTGTTTCCCGAGGGCCCTGACTGGTTCTGCTGGCTGGCCAGCATGCCCATCATTCCCCAGCTGCTCTGCAGGGCTGCCTGCGCCGCTGCCATCATGGCAGGGTTGATGCTGAAGGCCCCAAAGTTCATACCTCCGCCCATGTTGCTGCCCTGGTTGTTGCCCAGTCCTCCCCCACCTCCCCTGCTGTTACCAAACCCCCCCTGATTCCCAAAGCCTCCCGGGTTACCACCAAATCTTCCACCTCTCTCTAACTGTCTACTGCTATTGTGCTTAGGTTCAGCATTGGATATATGTACGCTGATTCCTTTAATGATCAAATCCTCTCCACAAAGAGACTGGGCAACCTATAAGAAATAAGGGATTGATTAAATGTACATTAGAATGTCCTTTTTTTCAAAAATGTTAGTAGTACAAGACAAAACACAAAACATCCCCTACGATTCTGAGCAGATATTTATCCTGCAAAGAAAGCATATGCATGTACTTAATTCCATTTGAAGCAATTTAGCTTTGCATTCATCACTACACTAACTGCAGTATAAAATCCTGTCTGCACAGCTGCATCTGAAAGCGTAATCTCAGTCCATTCAATAAATCAGATGAAACTGATACCACTGTAATTCTCAAGACAGTAAGTAAGCATTTCATCTGTAGTTCCAGAAATTATACTTTATCATTATATTTTATACTACTAAAATGTAGTCTACGAAGCTAAAGTATTTTAAGACTTACCTGATCATCTGCAAATGTAACAAAAGCAAAAGCTCGGAACGGTTTAGGAATGAAGACATCTACCACTTCCCCATACTGGGCAAAAAACTGTCTGAGTTCATCTGCTGTCATGTCCTCGGTGCAGCGTCCAACAAACACCTTCCTGCTGCGCAAAGGTTCGTCGGGACTTTGCTGGAGAGAATCGAAGTAAAAAACTATCACAACTATAGTCCTTGAGAACTGAGTTACTGGATGGTAAATAAGTCTCTTAATCGAGCCTGTTCTGAGGGCTGCTGGTGGAAGAAAGTTTGAGACTGTAAATTTAAGACTTAAATAAATTTTAAAAATTCTATTCCAAGAACATGGCTGGACCTTAGTACAGGTGGGAGGGAAGAATGAGCAGGGGAGCAACACACAGGGATGGTGACAAGGCCACAGCAGAACACTTTTTTGTAATAACTGCATATAGAGACAAGAATAGAAGCTACAGGTTCAGTTTGGAACTCAAAGACTTGTTCTGCTCTTCCCCAAATCAGTTATTCCATCAGCTTTATTCTGCATTTATTCATACAATAGGCAAGTCAGGCAGGTACTGCTGGACATCAAACACATATTTCTATCTGTACTTCATTCCCTCACATAATGAGCTATTTTCCCAAGATTCAATTACTTCCAGCTCACTCACCTCCTCCCTGTTTTTCTTCCTTGCTCTCACTTGCTCTGTTCATTCACAGTAAAGGCACATCCAAGAGCGGATAGTTAATCTATGCAGGTGCTCTCCCCTAACACAGCTGACAAAGAGGTGCACTTGGAGTGCTTGGTACAAATAAAACCAGAAGTAAATCTCAAAGTACCTTAGAGTTGGGAAGTTTACAGTCACACCATCTTCCATCGATCATGTGCCTCTGAGACATTACTTTCACTTGGGTTTCATAATCCGTAAACCGAACAAACCCAAAGCCTTTCGAGTGGCCTGTTTTAATATCCTTCTTAACCTAGGTGGAAAAAAAAAAACCAAAAAACCAGAAGTAACCACTAGTATGAAGCATGTTGTTACTGAATAAATTTGGTAAAAATCTGTTTGAGAGTTCATCCATCTTACAATCATTCTTATCACAGCAACCTCTAATTCCTTAACATCTTCTCCCAAAATTAACAGGCTCATGGAAAGAAAAGACACCCTTAGGAAGAGACATGGCTTCTGATCTTGTCCAAGTTTATAAAGCTCCTTTGTTTCTACTTGCTTCCTCAGGAGCCTGATATCTACCCAACGTCCCTCCTTACTTGAGCTGCAAATGGATTTTACCTGCACCATTAGAACTTCTCCAAAGGTACTGAAATATTCCTTTAAGTCTTGTTCAGTGGTTTTCCAGGGAAGACCCAAGACTATTAAATCTGAAGTCTTCTGTACTGCTCGTTTCACCTTCACAGCTGATGATGCATCGGTTTCATCCATTTTTCTCTTATTATCTGAATATAAAAATGTACATTAGACATCCTCAGCTCCGGAAATTGACCCACTGACTCTGAACTGCATGGTGTTCAATTACAACTCATGATGAGAAAGAGTACAGACTGCAAGAGACACACGCATCAGCTGCTGAGAGCTAAATGGAACACATATCTGAGTGCCCTGAACCAAAGCCAGTCCACAATCGAGTCCTCCCTCAAAATGCAATTTGACTCAATGAGTTCTGCATTAGTTTACTTAAGTATTATCCAGCAATATTCACAGTCCTATAAGGTGGAGAAAACATGAATTTTTAACAAGACTACTTCACTCACAATTTACTTCCTTCCCCTCTTTTTTCTGGGGGGTGGAGCAGGGTGGTCAGGCTGCTTTCCTGAGCATCTCTAAATGGTACCTCTGACCAAACCACGCCTTGAGAAGTATCTATACTTGAGAAGTGAGTATAGAGATTACAGTACACTACAGTCTTTGAAGGCCTATATGAGGCTGTCCTTCAAGGGTAACGCAAGACTTTGCCATTAAAGTATTCGTTTAGGTAGGGCATTAAAAAAATTAAAAACTCAGTGGGGTCAAATCTCTGTGAATCAGAGAGTTAAAGAGTACCTAAAGTGTCACTAACAGTGTTGCCATATTAGAGCAGCGGTGACTGGGATCTTAAAGACAGCAGCCTCGTATAGAGAACCGAAGCCACGAGGACAAACCTTTGGGATAATTCACAACGTAGACAAGGTTTCCCCAACCGGCCTCGGGGGCGTGCAGGATGCCCTCGACCAGCCGGACTCCCCGCATGCACTGCGACACCGGGTTCCTGTAGCGCAGCCCGCACGCCCCGGGGAACTGCGCTGTCACCGTGGACAACAGCACCGTGCCGTCGTCCTCCGACGGGATTTCGATGGGTTCATCGTTCTCGTCCTCCGTCACCCGGATATACTCCGACATCTTCGCTGAAGTTACTGAAGTACAAAAGGGATACAGCAGGCGTAAGCGATCACCCTATCCCCTCTGACTTGGCTTTCATCTCCTTCGCCCTGAAGCACAAGTCTCTGTATCTGTTACACAACAGGGGTCATCGAAACGCGCCATTCATTAACACTAAAGCCTCCGGTCCTGCCGTACACCTCGGCCCGATCTGGAGCTACGAAGGTACCAACAGCGACTGGTCCCCCAGCACGGCGGAAATTCCCAGGGGCGCCACAGGCTCCCCCCGCGGAGCCGGGAGCACAGCCCCCCTCGGCCTCACCGCCTGCCGGGCCCGCCCGACCCCGCGCCCTCCGGATGCGGCTCCACCCGCCCCAGCACCGCGGACCGTCGGGCCGGGCCCCACCCGGCCCCGCGCCCCTCTCACCGGCCAGGGAAGGGAGCGACGTCCCGAAAACCCCTCAACACCACCTCCACTGCACTCTACTAGCCGCCGCACAAAATGGCTGCCGCGGCCCCTCAGAGGCCGGGCCGGGACGCGGGCTGAACCATTCCAGGCGGCCGAGGGGGGAGCGAACTGCGGCGGGGCGCTCGGGACGCGGGAGATCGTGGAGGCCGTGTTCCAGCGCGCGCCGCCCGCTCTCACCCGGAGCTCGGCCGCCGTTCTCGGAACCGGTGTTCTTGGAACTGGCGTTCTCGGAACCGGCGGCGGCGACGGCAGCGTTCCGAGCTGCGCTCCCCCAAGCGCAGGCCCGGTGGTGCGACCCTGCCCGCTCCTCTGCGAGCGCGGCAGTGCCTGGAGTCGGCGCCGTCCGGGACTTGTCGGCAAGGGCGGTGACGGCTGGGCTCCGGTTGTCCTCCGGCTGTCCTCCGGAGCAGCCGCTAGCAAAGACAGCCTTGCCGATATTCGGTGACGCCTCTCTCCCGTCTCCGCCACCAGAAAGAGCGGGCGCACTTCATTAAAAAAAAAAAAAAAAAAAAAAAAAAAACCAAGTTTTCTACATGTTAAGACACCATCTCCTCTTCAGAGGCAGAGCTGCTCAGGCTGCTTCAGAGCTAACATAATGGGATATGTATTTTCAAAGGGGGCNGCAAAACCCAAACTTGGTCACCTGGTGTGTTCAGCATGGAGAAGAATGAGAGGAAACCTCATCGCAGCCTACAACGTCCTCGTGAGGGGTAGCGGAGGGGTAGCTCCGATCTCTGCTCTCTGTGACCAGTGACAGGATCTGAGGGAACGGCTGGAGGTGTGTCAAGGGAGGTTTAGGCAAAAATATCTGGAAAAGATGCTTCTTCCCCCAGAGGATGCTCGGGCACTAAACAGGCTCCTAGGGCAGTGGTCACGGTCCCAAGGCTGCCAGAGCTCAAGGAGTGTTTAGAAAAGGCTCTGAAGGACAGGGTGGGATTGTTGGGGTGTGCTGTGCAGGAGTTGGATTGGATGATACTATGGGTCCCTTCCTATTCAGAAGATTCTGTGTTTTCTAGAAAAAAACCCAAAAAAACAAAAACCACCAACAACCAACTAAATAAAACAAGTAAAAACCCCCAAACAAACAAAAACCAACCAAAACTCCCAACAATAACTTAAGGGTAAAACCAAACCAATCACAGTCCCCACAGATTCTTCTAACAAGGCCTAAGGAGTGGAGCAGTGTTTCCAGGGAAGATAAGGCGCCTCCACCCCTGGGGAGAACTTTCCTGTGAATCATCTGAAATGTACATGGGGCTTTTCCAGTTGCACAGGAGGAGACTCCACATGCACTTGAAGTTCCCTTTTTCACAGAACTGGGGAGAAGAGGATGGAAACATTAGAGATGAAATGATTTGTTATCAGCATCACCCTGGCAGTGCTGGTGTTGAACGTTATCTGTGAGTTGGAAAAGGACACAAACCCTGTTGCCGACAGAGGCATGTGAGCAATACTGGCTGAGGCATCTTGGTACTTGAACGGCATCATTCTGCACTGGGTAGGAAGAATTGATCCAACGTGCCTCAGCAGATCTTATGCAGGTATTCCCTGAGGACTTTGGGAAGAACTAGATTAACCAGGCTGACTAATGCAGAGTTTCATGGTTTCTCATTTCTGTATCTCAGACTTGTCTAGTCTGACAGTGTCCCAACAACTAGTTCATTGCTCAGAATCAATGTCTTCCTTAATTCCTCAAGATGTTTGGGGCTTTTTTTGTGCCTCTCCGCATCTACTGCCCTGCTTGCTGACCTTGTATAAAACAATTTTGCAGGATTTCTAGAAGTTTTAAAAAGCTAGTAATTCTAGCCCTTTGTAACCCCAAAACTACGCAGTGTTTGCTATAACATGGCTTTATCTTCTCTAAACCAAATTTCCCCTACTTAATCGAAAGAATTCATGGTTATATCTCGTTATACAGTATTATAAACTTCTTAACTCCATCGCCATTATGGCTAAGGAACACTCATGTTCTTACTGCTGCGTTTCTGCCTCTTAAAAAAAGAAGTTCAGAAGGGCTCATCTACACAGGTTTTCCTGAGCTGCAATCACAGGAAAGACAAGGCTGAGAGCAAGAGAACCGCACAGAAGAAAAAAAGACTAGTGGCAGGAACATGATATTTTCCACCTAGTCTTGTCTCTTTTATAAGATCAACTGTCTGCTTTCAGTAGCATCACCCTCTAGGTAAACACTGCTATTTTTATTTTATTTTTATTTTGCAGTGATAATACTAAAAAGCTATACATTAATAACTGTTCTACGGTTTTAATCTGTCATTTTTCGGTCTGGATAATTGCCATTCCACATCTCCAACTTATTTTATTCTGGTGCTTTACTAATGGGCTTGTCTGGTCTGTCAGTCACATTAGCCAGGAGTCCCACCAGAGATGTCTGTAATGCAATCAGTATTTATTACAAGATCTGTATGAACAGGAAGCCACACAGGGTTGGTGTTAACAGAGCTGTGAAGTCCTGCCTGCCATCATCGTCGCAAAAGTGCATAGAAAAAAGTGCACTGCAGTGCTTTCTCTAACCAGCTCAGCAACTTAACCTGTAGACTGTATCATACTATTATAAGGAAAATAATTTTACCACCTTTTTCTCCCCTCATCTGCTCCTTTGTGGCACTCATACAATCTGTATACTCAGTATCCTTCTCGCTTGACCTTCTTCGCACTGGTCCCAAATAAAAAACAAAACAAAACAAAACAAAACAACAAAAAAAAAACCACCAACCAACCAAAAAACCAAAGCAAACAAAAAACCCCCACATAAAAATAAAGGGCTGTTAGTAAGGACAGACAACTCTACTGTTAGAAAAGGTTAATCCAATACTTTGCATTAATGGCTTCTGCTGAGAGTATTTAAGACTCTCCCTTTAGATTTCTTCAAGTGCAAAAATTGGCTCCCAGCACCACTGAAGCTCAGCTCATCTATGCCAGTGTGACTTGAGACTCAGTCTTATCGTTAAATTACCATTTTTCAACAGAGTTCTGAGAGGACCTGACTAGACACAGGCTAACAAGAGAAGGTAATGCTCCTGAAATGCCTGCATTTTCTATTGATCCACAATATACATCCCAGAGCCAGTTCTGGTGTTGCCAAGTCAGCGTGGAGATACCCAGTGTCATTTGGACATGCTGTGAGGATGGAGTGGTAATTGTAGTGTGTCAACATTACGTGCTGCACCATTTCCACTCAGAGTTTAGCCACAGTGCTGTTGAAGAGGTTGTGGTGCTGAGCCAGAGCAACTTCCACCTCACATAGCATCTGGTGGTAATTTCACTAATGAGCAGAGTAAGCACCAGCCTTGGACTAGATTTCATGCAGGTAAAAGCTTGATGAGAGCAGGGAGCTCTGTGCTGGCTGTAAAATGGGGAAGGAAAGAAGGACAATTAGCTGTAAGACACTTCTGCCCCCAAAACTTCTTCCTCAGTTTTGGCAACAAACAAGCTTAGAATTAAGCAAGTGTCACTATTCCTTTTCTGTGTGAATTGGGATTCTTGCAGCACTTTCATTCTGTTATTTTCCATTATGATTAGGTTTAAGTTAAGCAGTTAACAGTAGCATTGCTCTTGAAGTAAGTACACCAGTGAGCATACCGCTAGTTAATTCACCAATTCCCTCACACTGGCAATTCCAAGGGCCCACGGGTGCAGACAAATACGATATGTGGTACTAGCCATCATGTATATTGACTTAAGTGTGCCCACAGGCACAAAACAAAATGCAATACAATAACTATTTGCTGCTCTTGGTTAAGTGTGCTCATGGGTACAAGCAAACTCAGTGTGGTGATCAACTGTTCACCCCCCAAAAGCACTTGGGATGAGAAACAACATCAGTGGGCACCTAAATATAAGCTCCTGATACAAAAACACCATGCAACTGTGGGTACTGAAAAACATGAAGTGCCTGAGCCTATTCCTAATCACAGAGCAGTAAAAGACAGGAGAATTTCTTGAATAATGGTGTGTCAGTGTAGTCAGATTGTAGACAGCCTGATTTTGTCATTACTTATTAAATTCGACCTTTCTTCCTTACTTCAATGGAAGTCTTTTATTTTCCCCCGCAACATCAAGTTTCTCAGAATAATGTAGGAATATAAGGAGAATGAACAGTGTCTCCATAAATATCTACCATAATTAGAGCTTTCCATTCACAAGCAAGTTATCAACCTAAATATTAACTCATGCCCAGCAGTCTAAAGCAACTACTAAAGAGAAGTTTCCCTGAAACAAAATAAGTAGCTTTCACCCACATAAAGTACCTGGAAAGATCACTTGGTCCATGGTACTCAACACTCCTCCTAATGCCCTCAGTTAAAACAATACTTAAGACTTCATTATAGTGCCTGAAATATTTTAGGCAATTTTATCATGATCCTATGAAACGATGATTCCAATTATCTCATTTCTAATCTACCTGAGATAGTTTAGTCCTGTTTCGTAAAGAAGAAGAGTTTCTGGATTTCTTTTGGTTCATATCCTTATTTACTTAACTCTCCCAGACTGATGAGAACAGGTGATGTGTTTTTTAATCTCTCAGCAAACACCATGAAAATCAGATTTTTTATAGGTTTGGCTCTTCTAAAGTTCCAGAAGGGCTCAGTGGCTCAGTCTGAGTCCTTTCAGACTGAGTAGCCATTAGGTGAGGCTGGTTGGAGTCCATGTCACTGAATTCCAGGGCTCTCCAGCCAGGCGTGGTGGTGTCCTGCTGCTACTCATCAAACCCAGCCCCAGCAAACAAAAGGACTGGCCTGGATGAGAGCTCTGGTAGGATTCTAAGAAGCTTCTGTAGTTACTGGAAACCCAAATGGTGACAAAAAAGCCCGTCTGAGCTGGCACTTTGCAGCTCACTCCTACCTTTGCGAGCTGCAAAGAGTTCAGAACAGTGGGGATTATCTGCCATCTCCACCCTCTTGAGTGGTACCTGTGGGAACTGTCAGACGTTTGCAACTTGCACAGGGAATGCAAAATTCACTTTGCTCTGTTTT
Organism: Tichodroma muraria; assembly: GCA_013390105.1. Classification (NCBI taxonomy): domain Eukaryota; kingdom Metazoa; phylum Chordata; class Aves; order Passeriformes; family Sittidae; genus Tichodroma; species Tichodroma muraria. The sequence goes on from WAAG01029157.1 coordinate 12,883, forward strand.
GTTTGGCAGAGTTAGATCAAACCATCTTCAAGTCGTCTCCCTTGCCTTTCTAGAGCATCCAATAGCAGAGCCTGGAAAGAATTTCTTCCTGTGATTCACAGAGGTATGTAGTCAGTTCCCAGAGCTCGGTTCCTGGTGTTGATGTGCCAGGCATCTTCCAAAGGAATTTGATGCCTTGTACTGGAGCTGGGATTCAGAGACTCGTTTTGGTTAGATTCTATAGTAATTCCTAGCATGGAAGAGCATGAACTTCTATCATCATAGGTTGGCATAAACCAAAGGACAAAACCCACAGACTGGGAGCTGGTCCATAACATTGCATGTGTTGGTGTGTGACAGTTTCTAAATACTGAATACAAACATTAGAATTTACACAGGAGGTTGGAAATAGACTCCTTCAAAAGCCACAGGTGGCTTGAGGTGTAAGCAACTATTCTGTAACACCTGGAATAGTGTGGACAGCTTTGGCAGGATCTGTTCACAAGCTGTTTTGTCTAGTTTTCCTTCTATGTTTTTTACCTTTTTCTGCTTTTCTTTCAAGGGCATGGCAGACAGTCTGAACTTTTTTGCCAGTTTTGAATGATGCACATTGAAGCAAGAGCTGAAGGATAAGACAAAGACTGTTTTTAAAATAGTTAGGCTTTACTGCCTGGTGATATTTTTTTAAAATACATTTACTGAAGATTTATGTAAAATCTATCTTTTGTCTACTTTAAATATCTCAAATGGATGTACAGGTCAAAATTTAATGCATATGGGTTTTCATTATTTTAAATCATTTGCAATATAAATGATTTACAATGACATCAGACCTTTGTTCTTTGGCTGTCCACCATAAATTGAGATCCACCCAAATTTCCAGCCTTAGCTGTATTTCTGCATTCCCTGCCCCAGTATCTATAATCTCAGTTCTGTGATTCTTCATATAAATGACTTTGAACAAGGAAAGGAAGGGAAGGCATAATTTGCCTTAATACAGGTAATTTTGAAAGAGGAGCAAGACCTTTACATGAGAAATAGTTGACATCCACAGAAAGGGGAGAACTAATGCTTGTAGAAGTGAAAGTCATCCTTGATGAGGGTGGCGAGAGCTACTGATCAACCAAACGTGACCAAATGGACTTTTTGTGTAGTTGAAACTGCCAGAGGTGATCGACTTCTATCTTTCTGAATTTTTTCATGTCTTCTTTTTGCCCATAAATTTATAATGCAATTAATTAATCCAGTTCTGGCCAGTAATGTTGTAGGTAACTGCTTGGAAAACTGAAGTACTAGGATAAGCCAGGCTCCCCAAGGTCATTCTGCATGCCCATAGTGAGAAACCTTAGAGACACCTGACACCCAGAGTTGTGCTGTCACAACAAACTTGCTCCTAACGACCATAAAAATTTTGAAGTGTTCAGACTTTTTGAAAGGCCTTGTGAAAACTGCATTCATTATCATGTTTGCAAGTCGTCCTGTGACAGTTAATGTATACAGACCTTTGGATCCATCACAGCCTATATTTGAAGCCTTCCCAGCTCAGTAGTTACTGAAAATTGCTGACACCAAATAGCTCTTCTGTGGCTACACTACAAGAATTAAGCTCTGAATTCAACCCAGTTTCTCATCCGTGGATGTCATCTCAAAACCTATGATATGAAGACTCTGCCATGCCTCTAATTTCTACTCATGAAACTGAAAGACACTTAAATCTGAAACAAACATTGTATTTTTGCAAACTTCCCACACCACTTAGCCTTGACACAACCCTCTTCCTGCTCTGTCAAAGGACGGATTTCTGTTTTCACAGTTTCATGCATTATTGCTCAAGCATGTAGTTTTAAGTATACCTCCGAAATTTGATCTGCCTGAAGAATTGTAGCAATTCTGAGCCATATCGTAAATTACAGCAACATCCTAAGGGGAATCCCACTGCTGACATCCAGGCTCTCTGTGCAGTCCTCTAGGCATAGGAATGTCTGACAAGGCCCATTTATCTCTCTCTTTGCTGTCTTTCCTAAAGTGTTCATCCTTAGCCAAAAACCAGCCCTGCCAGCAATCTTAACCCTGAAGTCAGAGTGGGATCAGACGTTGTGGTGGGCCTGCATTTGCTTTCCTGCATTCAAGTTTCCAGTGGCTTTACCACAATGAGATACATTGTGAAAATCTCTGTGTAATCCTGATTTATGTGCAAGAGTGCAGAGGAGACCAAAAGCTTTTAGTATCTTGTGAAGTAGTAAAGAATTAAGGCCAAGGAAAGGACTGTCATGTCAATTACATCCTAAAAAAAGAAAATTCAAGTGAAAGTCCTGGCTCCTGGACTGTTTCTGGGCTGGCAAATGTTCACAGTTTCCTTGGCAGATCCCGCTGAAAGGTAATGGACCCATTTAGATCCCCTCCCATACACCATGGCATCAGTTTGACCATTCTAAGGGAGGCCTGGTGGGAGTCTGATACTTCAGCATTTTTTTCTGAAATGAAATTAGGGAATGCATTCAATATTTTAAGATCTCTCATGCTCTCCTGTCACGAATCTCCACTGAACCCAGCACTGTAGAGGGCAGTGATACAGCACTTCATTCCAGATGTGGCTGAGGGAAGAAAACCTCACGCAAAGTGCAAGGCTGACACCTGGTGGGACTGCGAGAGGCAGACGGGGAGCCTGGAGCAGCCACACATCCTGCAACACAGCTGGATGGGGAAAGCTCAGAAGGGGTGGCAGATCCCAGGATTTGAACATACACTTTTCTAGTGAAGGGATGCTTTCAATATGCTTCTATTTCCCCTTTTCCAACAATAAAGAAGAACACAGATTTCTATTTCAGATTTTTCATGCATATTTCTAGGAGTGGAGAAGAAACACAGGAGGCTGTGACTGTGTCACTTAATTATTTGCTTCTTCCATGCTCAGAAATATTTGGATCAAAACTTATCTTGGTCAGTAAGCCACTACAAATAACGCAAGGTTATTTTTTCAGTTGGTTGGTCTAATATACTTGAATTACTGCATGTCAAACTTTCCACTGCTTTGCCATTTGTTTAACTCTGTTGAGTTTCTGAAACACAGACTTGCAGAGCAATTCCTGCTGCCAAAGCTGCAGCTGGAAGATTTGGCATTAGGTAAAGCTTGTTCTTTTCATGTCTGGTTCTGCCAGCACACACGGTAAGGCTCTTCCTGAAGCTGACCCTAATCAAGGAAAGCAAGGCAGCTTTTGGGACAAAGTCTTCACACTTTTCAAAGTTTGCTTTCCAGCCTGGAAGTCACTCTTTCGTAAAACTTGTTCAAATCTTTTCAGTAATTTCTCTTTGCTACCAGGAATTGTCTCAGTATTAGTGAATGCTTGTTCTGCTTGGTATAATTTTAAAATATCTTAATAACTCGGTTATTTACTGTTTTGTCATTACTATACATTTAGTAGTTCACAGACCCAAAGATTAGATGTCCATTATGTATCCTTAATCCTCTTTGTCATTTCCAGTGTGGTTCCAATCATAAAATTTGCTTATCAGTGAGTAGTCACTTATAAAAATGGGAAAAATAAACCAACAAAAAACAATAACCAACAGTTATTTTCAGAACTCTTTTATGCAGTTCGATTATCCCACCTGCAGTATAGCTCCCTGAGTCTCCACATGTCTTCTCTGGTGTACCTTGATACTGACTGCCTGCATTTCTTTCCCTTCCAGCCTTCTGACTCCCAAAATATCACTGATGCTGGGTTCATCCCGATGAGCATACTAAACCACTATAAACATTCTCCACCCGGAGTAGCCTAAAGGGTGAGCCATGAAAACACTTGCTCCATTCTGGGGAGCAGAATGGAGGTGCATTGAAAGCTTCAGGAGCAGCACAGGACATGGGGATGCTGGGGATGCTGCTTTTCAGCAGAGACTTGGAGGTCTAATGCCATCTCTGTGGCATACTGGCATACTGTTTCTTCAGTGCTTCTCATTAGCTGTGCCATGACTAACAAGGCAGTAACACCTTTCTCCCCTCTCCACCCAGAAATATTGCCAATGCTGGATTGTCAGTTATGATGAATTACACTGGATGACTTGTGGTTACTCAGTGATGTGGACAAATAACAATTCAAGATCAAGGGTGCACCCTGGCCACTAAACTTGTTTCACTTGTGACTCATTCCAGACTTAAAACCTGGCTCTTGCTGACATTTTATTAACCCAATTTGTCATCCTCCTAAACCCCATTATCCAACCTAGGTAGATTATGTACTTTGGAAAGATGTATAGATAGCTTCCATGCAAATTCTAAGTAGAGCCAGGTGCCACAGCTAGATTCTAGAGGGAATTACAGTCATGAGATATGTGCTGGTAAAATAAATTCTATCCTAGATGCTTCCAAACTCAGTGACATTCTCTCTGTTTAGGTATTGTCTGGCGTCTCATTCCTGCAAAGCAGCTTGGCACCAGTATGGGGAAGTGTCCACACTGATACCTTCAGATCTGTGTGTGTTCCGAAAGACATCAGCAAAGGTAAATTTAAGCACATATTTAAAGTTAAGGACATTCTCTTGCTTTGTGGTTGGAGTCTCTGACTACCCCTTACTAAGTGACTCCCTCCCTCTGAATCTTTGCATTTTTTAAAAATGCAAAAAGTTAAGAATAACTTGCTGCCTTCCAGACAATTTATCATTTCCAGCTTGAAGAGCAAAATCCAGGAACCATCAATAAATCTGCTTTGACAGTGGAGTAAAGAGCTGCAAAAGGAGTAACCTGTCAAGGTAATGTGGCTTAATTTCTCAGAGAAAGATCCTTTTTTTGTAAATGAAATGAAAATGCCAGTAAAGTGAAATAGCAGGAAATGTCACACTTGATAGTCTCTCAATAGGACAGAAATTAAATAAAAAGAAGGCAAGGTAAACAACAGGCTTTCACATTTGACGAGGGAACTAATAACATAAACTGAGAATTATAACATCCACTGAAAATCTATGCACAGCAACCCGAGTATGTCAAAGGGGTGTATTCCCACAGAAACATTAATTTAATGTACACATTTTTCCTTGAACAAAAGGCGGGTTCTGTGCTGGGAGTGTAGGATTCGTGGAGATACTGTGATCGGACATGTGGGGGCAGCCTTACCTGCAGGTTATCACAGCCTTGCGACACCGTGGCCGGGCCACCGCAGCCAGTGCTCTTTGGCCTTCTCAGGGCCCATGGCAAGCTCTGGAACTTCGCCACTTTCGAAACAAGGGACCCATGCAGGCTTTCCAGATTTCCTTATTCAAAGGGTAAGCAGTGTCCCTTTAAATAAACACAGAGATCTCAGTCCAAATGGGAACTGAAGCCCAGGCTACCTCGGTTATGGAACCTCCCTTTCAGAGCTCACAGGCTCGGGGGCCGCTGCTACTCTCCGAGGTTAATAATCAGTTTTAATATTCACTTAGGGGGCTGTAAAAAAAGAATGAAAATTTCCTAATTTGAAAATGGATTTGATTGGCAGCTTTATTATCTCTATAAGGTGCACAGCATTCCACACAATCAAGTCATTTTTTAAAATAATCTCACTGCTTAAGTCGTACATGCTGCTAATTGCATTTTAATAAGTCTCTTTAAAATCTTTCCATATTTTTTAATATCCTAATATTAGATAAGTGATTGCTGGGGACACTGGAGGGCACTGAGGTTTATAGAAAGAGGAACACCATAATGAAGCTTTATTGGGATGGCATCACCAAACAATTGCTGTGATAGCAACACTCCCAGGCTTGGAGAAATGCCAGCCATTCCCCCCTAGAACTGACTCAGGCACAAGCCTCCCTGGCTCAGGACTGACACAGAAAATGGATGCTTTCTGGATCATAAAATGGCCTCTTTCCGTCTTGGAAATTACTGAGGAACTGTCCACTTTGGATTTGGAAAGCATTTGGGAACTGTGTTTTCTCCATCGAACAATGACTTTGAAACACGTTGTTGTTTTGCTTGGTTCTGGCTTGAAAAGAAAAGTTTGTTTGGCTTGGTTGTTTTTTTTTTTTCATTGTGAGGGTTAGACAGAAGGAATTTTTCCTTACCATCTCTGTAGGGTAGCAGACAATGGGAAAGGCTCCCATGGAATTAGAAACTAAGGCAGCAAGTAGCAGAGATGAGTCCATCTCAAAGATGAAACCCAATTGGGAGAGCATTTGGGAAAAATGTGGTATGTTGTGGGGTTATTGGATATCTATATCTCCTATATGGGACAAGGAGCATTATCCAAGAACACCAGTCCAAACTTAATCACTCTAAAATTAAAAACCAAACAAATAAAATAAACAAGCAAAAAAGTCAAACAAGGGGGCTGAACTGACAAACTACAGATTCAAGTAACCTGAACAGCAGAAAATTTCTAACTCAGATCCAACTAGGATCCCATGTGTGCATCTACAGGGTGAGCTATTGCAGCAGTTACAACCCAGTGGTGCAGGCAGGTACTCCACGACATCCCATGTGCAGAGCCCAACATTTTCTGTTGGAAGTCTGTCTTGATATCAAAAGTGTTGTCTTCTCTCTGTATGTAAAATTGTGTTTCTCCAAATTATGACTGTTGGGCAACTAATGCCACTTTCAGTGTAATTTAACACCATTGTCCATGAGGGAGAAATATAATCCCAAATTAATGTGTAACTGGCTTTTAGGGAACTTCACTGGGATAAGGGGACCTTTTTTGCCAAAGCAGAATGGCAGTGCCAAATTTTACATTATATTGCATTTTGTCCTCTGCAATTTGTGTACTGGGACCTGAGATCAAAAAGTTATTTTGAGAACAATAATGACTTTAATGTATTGCCTGCTTTTCTATGATTTTTTTCCTCCCGACTCTTTGTCTTCTGAAATCTTACTATAATAAATCACAATGTCAGTTTCAGTTTTAAAAATAATCAAGCTTCTAGCAGTTCATTATTAGTAAAGGAATCTAGAAAAAAATGTGATCTCTTCTTGAAGATTCAAAACCTAGGAGAGAAATACAGAGAATCTATAATTGATTTTTTTTTCAAGTCTCATAATATTTAAGCAAAAGTTGGTTTTGGAACCCAAAAATTACTTTTAATACTTGAAATGGACAATACTGATATAAACATCTTGCGTTAGTTTATTTGAAAGTGAGCCATTTTCTGACTAACTGAAGCTCTGTCTATCCATCTGTTTCTTCTGTACATCATCAGAGAATCCTTGGAGTCGGTCCATCATTATCTTTAGGTCTGATCTTACTCCCACTGAAACCCAAAGGAGTTCTGTCCCTGATCGCCAATTAAAAATGGATCAATTTCAATTTTACCATATAGTACAAATAAGAAGAGTTTGTTAATACTGAATTTCTTATTACAAGCTGTGCGTCTTTCTGGTTTTAAGGTGCATGAGATGCCACAGTAAAGAACTGTCCGTGTATCTGACATAAGGCATGAAATAGAAAAGAGTTGTCATGTCTTCCTCTCTTCTTCTCTCTTTTTTTTTTTNAAGAATAAGAGCAGAAGGTCTTGTTTTGCACTGACAGGCTGGGAGGCACATGTTCAGCGAACTTCTGCACAGGAAGTAAATGTCCAGGTCATATTTATCCCTTTTCATGTGGTTCTTTTAATCCCCCAGACTGGGTTTCAGAAGAATTTTACAGTTTCAGTTTTACAAAGCAAACCTTCCTTTAATGTTAGCATTTTAAAGAAAAAGCTTCAGTCAAAACATGTGTGTTTTACATCAGCCAGATGTGACGTTCAGGGGAACAAGCCACAATGTGGCAGCCAGCTCTGCTGCAAAAGCTGGACATCAAATGGGACCTACTAGTCCCCAGTTGAGGGATCAGCCTCCTGAATCTCTCACCAGTGGGAAAAAAAAATTAGAAAAAGTCACCAAGAAAGTAACAGATCGTGAGCATAGCCAGCAATGCTATGACTTGCATGCCAGTATCCTGTATGGCCACATGACAGAGCACAGCCCTACTGTGCACAGACCTGTACACCCAAAAATGCATTCTTGCCTTAAAATGGTTAAATTAAAACAAAGCAAGAGGGTTTAAGGGCAGCACAAGTGCATTAACATGTCCAGCACTGCACCAGCAGTCAGTGGCTACTCCAAAAATAAAACCTGACTCCTCACAACTTCCACTGAACCTCACTGTCCCTGTAACCTGCTCTTTCCAGGGCCTAATTATGGCCATTTTAATTAAAAAATAATGAAACACAATCAGACTCTTAGCTTTCTCTAGGACTTATCTCACAGCCATCCCAAGTGGGGCAGGTCCCATTTTCAGCTGTCCCCTCTAAGGTTATGGCCAGCTGTGGCAGGGTAGGGACTTTTTTGTACTTCTGAAAGCCCTTCATGAGAGTGTTCTGAGTGGCTGGAGTTTACACTGGAAAGAAGGTTTTTAACAGAAGTGCTGTGGCTGGTGGGTCAGCAGGGCCCATGTCTGTGGGAGACTGAGGCCAGTTTAGTGGCCCCTGAGGCAGCCACCATTTCCTGTCATTTTTTGCCATTTTTCGCCATTTTTCCTATTACATCAGGCAGTGGCTCAGGAGGAGCACGTGTCAGTCTCCTGCCATGGCTACCTTTCCTCATGGTCTATGCAGCACTATCTGGTTGTGTCAACTACATGGAGCTGTGCTGGTTCCTCAGCTGAGAACTAGGCACCCTCTCCATGGCCACCAGGTTGTGACCGTTGGAACCCCCTTAGCAGCCCATCTGGGGCTGTTGCTGCTCTGGGCTGGAGCAGTTGAGATTGGGCTGGGGCCGTTAAGGGTGACCAGCGGCAGTTGAGGCTGATCTGAGAGAGTTAAGGATGGGCTGGGGTGGATTAGTTTGACCTGAGAGGGTTAAGGATGAGCTGGGGCAGTTGAGGAGGTTGAGAAAAGGCTTAGGCAGAAAAGGATGCTCTGAGGCAGAACTGATGAATCTGAGGCCTTAGAATTCATCTTACCAGTCACTGTGTGTGGCCTCCAGACCCCTCAGCAGGTGCTTCACCCCCTGACACCTCCTCACAGTTATCTGGTCGGGAGATCCTCAAGGGAGCACCTTCTGGAGACAATCCATGGAAAGCTTTCTACAGTGAGTAGTGACTTCTTCAAGAAAAGCCACTACGAAGTGTCACACTACACCTGGTGCCACCAAGAACCTGTCTGTGTGGCACAGGCAGCTATCCTGGGAGTCCTGGGAAAGCAGCTCTGTGCCTCTGTTCCTGTACCAGCAATGGGTGAGTATTTGCTCTATTTCCAAAATAAAGCACTTTTCCTTGGTCAGTTAGCTGCAGGGCTGGCTTTTGAATTCTCTGTAATAACAGCTATGGTCTCTTGAATTGAAACCATTCATATTTTCCTTTAAGTTTTGTGTTAATCCAAGGTCACTGGCCTCCAGGCCTGGGTTCTCCATTGATCTCCTTGAATGATATAACTAGGTTTTCCACAGAGTTGCCTCCTTTCCTCACTGTAGCTAGATATAGATTTTGTCTTTACTGTGGACTAAATGGTATGGTCAGATAGCCTGCAGTAAATTTGGCAGAGGGTTAATTTAATGCCCTGGAGTCTGGGTGACTGGATGGAGTAGGACTGGAATATGTTGTTTCTCTGGAGGGATTCTGAAGCAAGTATACTTTATAAGCTGTCCTGTACAGTATAACTCTTCCTAATATCCTGGAGAAGAGCCTGTAGGACTGGTTTATTCCTTCATGGGGAGCTTGGTTTAGCAGGATCATGTTTGGGCATTGGGATTACCTGGATGTTGCACTGGGCTGGAACAACTGTCTGCTTCTTTTCTTGGGAGGAGGAGAAATGCCATAAACACAGGGAAACCTAGTTAAGTTTTATGCTATATGTAGATTAGTCTAAGGTTTTAGACTGACCAAAGTAAGGCTGAAGTGTCTTTTAGAGGGTTTAGCAGGTATTATATTTGGTAAAACCAGATTTTGCTCTCAGAGTTGGCTAGATTTGCATAAGCATCTTACAAGTTTTTACTCAATTAGTGTGCCCCATTTCCCTTTGGCTGGTAAATATCTTGATAGATAGCACAAATAAATAAATAAATATAAACATGCATAGTTGTGTTTCTTCTTTTGAAGTGTGTGAGTATCGAGAGCTTGATTGTTATTTATCCTTGGCTGTTCTTCTTATCTCCACTCAAGATTTCTACATCTTGTTAATTGATATTGTTGCTATCATGCTCTGCCTTGCGTTTTAAGGGCTCTCTGACTGAAGTTAAACTTAAGCTGATACAAGCAGCAGCAGCTTGTGAAGGTGTTTTTAAGGAAGTATCAACTACCAGCAGCTTTCTCTGATTTCACTTGTATATACGGCTCTTTACTACCCCTAGAAATTAGTCCTGAAAATAAAGAGCAGCAAGTTTAGATGTTTCTCTACCATCATCCTCTTAAAGCTAGAACATTTACTATGGATGACTGAATTAACATTGAATTCTTGCCTGAAAACAACTCTAGCAGGTGAAAGAAACAACCCCCAAAATGTTATGATAGGAATAGAGTAATGCACAGCAGTGACTCCCTTTCTAGACCACTTGCCCCTCATCCAGCAGGAAGACAGCTGCAGTGTGACTTGCCAGACTAGGAAGAAGGGACGGTAGCTTTCTCTCATGTCTTCAGATCACAAAATCCATTCAACTAGTATGAAAGTCAAATGGTTGTGGCAGAAGTTTAGGAAATAAATTATTAGTCCTGACTTTACCACATATTCTCTATGTGACTGGGTCCATTCCATTCCATTTGCCATTTGCCTTGCTTTCCTGTGAAACAGTCCTATGATGCAGAGAGGTAATAGAAAAAAAATCCATCAGTAGCTGTGAGGCACTCAGCTGCTGTGGTCAGATAAGTACCACAGTGAAAGAAATTCCTCTAAGTATCTATTAAGGACAGCACTTCACAGGGCTCTTGCCCCTTCTATCCAAGGTGCATGAAGCATTCCATCAATGCTACTCATACTCCTTCAATACCCCTGAGAAGCAATGCATTATAAATCCCATTTTACAGATGGGCGAACTGACTTTTCCCCAAGTCCCAGAGTGGTTCAGTGACAGAGCTGGGAATTGAACCATTAGACATTTCCCTCTTCATGACAGCTCTGTACAATCCCAGGACTCATTTATTTTCCCTATTAAAAAAGAAGTAAACAAGTATTTTCTTTCTGAGACCCACTGAGGATGGGGGATTGGGGGGAAAATGGAAGTAAAATTAAAAATAAAATGTCATCATTCCCTACTGGCCCCGAGTTGTCCAGTCTCCTTTACATTCACACTTCTCTTTGTTATGTTTCCTTGAAGTTGAACCTCCCTGGAGAAGGAAACCTCAGAGTTTCTGGTGCTGGGGAAGAAATGCTTCAAGAAAAAGAAAAATAATCGCAGCTGCAATGTTAAAAATAAGAAGCTAATCAAAGGCAGCCCATGTGGGCGCCACTTTCATCTCTCATCTTCAAAGAGGTGCAAACAAACATTGTCGGCGTGCCAAGCAGCAGCCTCAGTGCCTGATGATCCCATTACTCCTCCAGCATCCACCCTCCCTTTCCATGCTGCTGAGTGTGTAGGCATGGGACTCCAGGATCACTGCCAAGGTGGGAACCTCTAGTCACCAGAGGGGAAACCACATATGGAATTTCTCTGTGGATCCAAATCACTTCATAACAAGCATACTTGTGCCCTATAGATCATTCCTTGTACTGTTGCCTTTCTAGTAACAGTAATAGCATCTCTCATTCCCTAAGATGCTAAAAAGCCTCTAGATCAGAGTTTTTGTTCTGGTGCTTTGAGGTATTTGGCTTTCCAAAGATCTGGTTATTTTAAAAAAATAATATTCAGGCTCTGATGGAATCCAGATGTACTTAGTGCAGCAGAAGAGTGTGGGTTAGTAGTTAAAGTAATGGCACCTAGGGGAATTTGATGTGCTGCATCTCCTCCCAGCACTTATGAGAACTTGCCTTGAAGTCCATGCACCTAATAGATTTGTACCTCAGTTTACCTGAGTTTACTTGCCTCAACACAAGCCTGGCTGTTCCTGCACACCCTAAGGCAGTTTGTATAATAATTTAACTAACTTTGAACAAATCAGTTTAAGTATCAAACCCAAGATATAGTGTGATGCTGTGTCTGAACTAATGCAACTTAATGCATTGCAGAGTTGTCTTAAGTGTGGTAACATTGGAGCATTGTTCCAGAATGGGGCCTGCAAAGAAAATGCAGATCACTATGTGCTGTATGGGGCAGCATTGGATAATGTAGCTCAGATTAAGAGGAAGAAGGGTAAATAAGGTGATAAATAAGGTGAGNAGGTGATAAATAAGGTGAGGAAAAGGACTGAACTCTTTCCCTCAATACTGAGATTTTCAGTGGATGAGTGAGAGTAAGAAAAGAGAATTTCTTCTGTGTATGTTGCCCTGTCTTGTTCGGAGCATGAGTGAAACATCATTCATGGGTACTGCTGTCCTACGGAGAGGGTCCAGTGGAATGAGGACACAAGAGACCCATTAAACTCCTGGGCTCTGCCACTACTCTTGTACATAATCTTAGGCTGCTTCACCAGCTGCAAAACACTGATGGTTTAGATAAATGGCTTTGAAAGACATAGATTAAAAGAACTAGATATTATTTCTTGGAACTAAATTGCATCTTGATATTGCCAGAACCTTGGCAGAGCAGACGCCTTTACCACCTTGTACCTGTCTGGGGCTTTCCTGTTCTGTTAACATGAGCAGCATTCCAGTAGCTGCAAAAACAGTTCACTGGGGCGGTCATCCACCCACAGAAGCTCTGTGGGGCCTGCTCTGTGTTTCACAATGAGAGACTGGGAGATGGAGGGGAGGGAGTAGAATTGGATCCAGCTCAGTATAATGAGGAAAGCCTGTCTTAGCCAGGAAAGGATTCAATTAGGAGGCTGGAGGAATATGGATGATACAGGGAGGGCACCAGGACATCTGGGGCTGCCATTACTGGCAAAAATAAAGGTGCTTTGCATAAGAGCAGGACACAGTCACAGGGGAAGAGGAATCTGCTCCCAAGTAGCACTGATTCCTCCTCCCCTCTACAGTGCACAACAAGATACAGATTAGACTATTACACCCAGGGGAAGCCACAGAGTCGCA
>WAAG01029159.1:4296-47523 GCA_013390105.1 Tichodroma muraria
GCCCCGGCGAGTTCTTAGCGGCGGTGCGGGCGGAGTGCCGTGTCGCACTCTGCGAGTCCCGTCATCCCGTCCTGTCCCGTCCCGTCCGCTCGGCTCTCGCCATGGGCTCGACTCCTCCCGTGTTCATCGGCGCCGAGGAGGTGGAGAAGCACCTGCACCGCGCCAGCCTCCTGCTGCCGGCGCTGGAGGCCGCCCTGGCCAACTTCTCCGCGGGCGCGGCGGGCGGGGGGGGGCAGGCCGTGCGCCCCGTGCTGCCCGTGCNTGACCTTCCAGCGAGCGCACCCCGAACTCGACTGCTCCGGCGGGCGGCGCGCCGGGCGGCAACAGCGCCTCCCTGCGGGCACCGGCGGCTGTGCGCCTGCGCCGGGTGTCGCCCCCTCCCGGTAGCGACGGCCCCATGGGAATGTGCCCCGGGAATGTCCCTCCGGAGCGGCCCTCGGGGTCATGCCTCGGGGCGCGGGGTCCCGCTTGGCGGCTGTGCCCAACCTATGTCAGGGCCATTCCGTGGAGCTCGCAGCCGCCTTTCCCCCGGGCGCTGCCGGGGTGAGGCGGGACAGCGGCGGTGCCTGCGGGTACGGCAACGCCCGGGGCGCCGGAGCCGCCCTCGAGCAGGACTGCACCGCGCACACCGCGGGCTGTCCGCCGCGCCCGCGAGGGNCAGCCCGTGCGCACCGTGCTGCCCGTGCCCCGCCACGGCGGGTGAGGGCACAGCAGGGCCGTCCCCGCGGGACGGCGAGCGGGCTAGCGGCAACGGGCCGCGGACTCGCGGCGGGGAAGGGTCCGGGTGGGCGGATTTGGAGCGAAAGAAAAGGCCCTTGGTACCGAGTTGCTGATTAACCGGCCGGTAGCGGCGTGACGGTCGCCGCCCGCTGGCTGTGAGCTCCCGTGATAACGGTGCGCGAGTAACGCAGGTAATTCTCCCCCGAGGTACCTCGGAGTCATGCCCGCGTACAGTGCTGCAGACGATGCGCTGACAACCAAGTTGGTGACTTTTTATGAGCACCTGAAGGACTCCTCTGTGCCTTCTCACCAAGCGACTGTCCTCCTGTTTGACGCTAGCAATGGTACTTTGAAAGCTGTAAGTCTCGTGTGTCCTGCATTCTTCTCTGCTCGTGCTGTCAGTTCTCACTTCTGCTTCGTGGAAATTGGAGCTGGTGTAAATTGGCCTGATTTACCAATAGGATTTGGCCTAAAGCTGCCTGTCTTTCGTTTCTGTTAAACTGTACTGACCGTGCTATTTACTGCTGCTTGTGATTTGAGTCTAATAGCTCAGAGGGCAACTGGAAGAGAGAAATGATTAGGAGTTTATCTTGCATTTAAAAGCAAAAATATCTCCCACCTTCCTGGGTAAAGAATGGATCTTGAACCATCTTAAGTCTCAAGTTGCAAGAGGTTTACAATTTGCGTTGCAGGGAATAGTATTCAGAGTCTGATTACTTTTTCTTTATTTAAAGAATTTAAGAATTTTTTAAAGAACAGTGATGATTTGTATTGCACTTTAGTAATAATGATTTATTAAAGGGACAAAACTGGTCAAGAAAACTATCTTGTGTTCTTCTACCAAACCTCTTATGGCCCCATAATTAATATGTGTGCAGTGGCTAATGGACATTGAGGCAGGAGTGTCCCATGAGTGATACGCATTTGAGGATTTCCATGGTCACCCTTCTGTACAGACCAGGATAGTGCAGACTGGGGAACCACTGCCAGTTTGCACTGATCCTGATCTTCCTGGAGTGCAGAATATTGGAGTCATATCCATTTATTCCCTGCACTGGAGAGCCCGGGAAGTGCAGTGCCTCAGGAGCTGAGTGAGTTAGAGGTGGCTCTTCTCTGACCATTTTCATTCCTTTTGTGCTGATGGAATGATATGGAAGAACTGGAATAAACAGAGAATCTGCCCAGTTTAAACGTGGCTTTGTATGGTTTGTGGTTGCTATGATAGTAGTTGCCAGCTTCTACATGTGTATATCTTTTAAATCTGTGATATCACATCATTCACAAATTGGATGGAAATGTTTGGTATTTATTAATTTTTCAGTGTTCACTTCAGTCTGTTTGAATTTTTTCAAAGGTCCTGGATGGCAGTGTCATTACAGCAAAACGAACAGCTGCAGTTTCTGCCATTGCTACCAAGGTGTGTCTTCTGTTCTCAAAGTGGGGCTTGAAGTTATAAAATAACTAGAAGGAATGATGCAAATGGCTTTTCATCCAATACAGCTTTAAATTAGATTTATCATTAAATAGGCACTTTCAGGGAAAACTTAAACTCACGGCTTTGAGTCAGTCATGTCTGGCTTTTACACTGTGTGATTGGAGAAGGAACCTGAGCTATATTTTTGTGGCTTCTGTTGCACCCTCTTCTAGGAATTTACTGAGCTGTCTTTTGCTGTATTTTCTTTCTTTTGTGTTTGTGTTATCATGCCCCTTTATGGCTTTGGGTGGTGTAGTTGTGGCAGTATATTGAATTTTATTTAGACAGATGCCTTCTGCTGTCAGGACAGGACAGGTGGGTTGCACTGGATCGGTAAAAGAGGGAAAAGGCACATTTCCATTTCTCTTAAGACAGATGATGCCCAGTATAGATGGATAACTTGTCCAGAGGTGTCTGTCTGTCTGTCAGTGTCTCTGTTGTCGCTGGAAGGTGTCCAGATGACTGTCCCTGACCATGGCCATAAATTTCAGTGTCTAAAGACAGGTGATATGTGTCTGGCTGTGTGTTGCTTTATATCACTTCAATTTCAGTTGGCTATTGTTGTGTTGGAATTATTTTTTAAAAGCTGTTTTTGGTTGGGCTGCTAACAGCAGCAGGAGAGCAAGTGAGCGTGCATTGCACAGCAGGGTTTTAGCCTTCACCTCAAAAGCTGAGGCAATAAGAAGACGGCCAGAGCTGAAAAATACTGTTCTCACTCCTCAGCTTTGCATCAGAATGAAGGCTGATCTCACCATTTTGTTAGGGGCAGTCTTCATGCCAGGGTGACTCTATCCATGGCAATGGAGCTACACTGCCATACAATTGAGTGAAGGACCTGTCCCCAAGAGCTTCTCCTGAACCAAAGGACAGAATGATTTACAATGAGCTCCTTGGACAGGAGGTTACAGGACCTCATTCATTTTGGCCATTCTGTATTTGGTCAGTTCTAAAGATTTTCATGCATTCCATGCTGGCTTCAAAGGAGCTTGGCTGCTGAAGGTACTTCAAGATCAGATCCTTCATTGTCATCTGCTGTTTTGGAAATTTTCAGGAGTGTTTGAGTTTAGCTCATATTTGTCATCTTGTCTTCTTTATGGCATTTGCTTTTCAAAGACCCATGCTCTTATGCAAGTGAAATCAGTTGAAATCAGTGCTTCACAGTCTTTAAAAGGCACATTAAAACAAATTCTTATTATTGAAAAGTGGGATCAATGAGATTTTTACCATTTGTTTGCAGCAGAATAAACCTTGAGAGCCTAGACAATTCTAAAGCTTTTCAGGCAGGAGTGAATGGCCACAGCAAATGCATAAACAAGACATAAGGATAGGTTGGGGCTGGGCTCCAGCAGCTCTGCCAAGTACTGGTGAATCACAGACAAGACCTAAACCAGAAAGCCAAACGCAACTGTAGAACTGAATTTTATTATTTGTTCCTCAGAACCATTCCTACTTTTACAATGTCTGTGTATCGTGGTTCTTGCAATGCCAAGATAGTGTGATGCCAATGTAGTGTGATTTATGGCTTCAGTGAATTCAAAGATGTGGATTAGTGTGGGGCTGCCAGGACCAGTTTACCTGTGCAGCTGCCACTCTCAGTACTGATGAGTTTTGGGATTCTGACTCCTGCTTTCAGGCAGTGCAGAACATCAGCACTGTGGTTTTACACTTAATCAGCCACATGGGTGTGTTAATATTGGAGTGTGCCCCAGAACTTGCTGTTCATGCCGTTGCATCTTAAATCTGAATTTCAAGTCAGACAATTCAACACTGGAATTAAGCCAAGATGCGCTTTGGTGCTACTGATGCTTGCTTTTGCATTAAAAAAAAGCCCAGTACATATAGTGATTATGTACTTTTTTTGTTGTTTAAAAGGACTAACAATACTGCTTTCTTTTGTAGTATTTTGATTCATATTTGTAATATCTGTTAATATATTATCCTTACATATTCTCTTTTGGTTTTTTTTTTCTGATACTCTTCAGTTGTTAATGCCAGCTTTTGCAGAAGTGCTGTGTGTTTTGGGAGCTGGTGTTCAAGCGTACAGCCATTACGATATCTTCACAGAACTGTTCACATTTAAAGAGGTAACAGACACATCTTAAGAGGATACATTTATTTTTCTCTATTATGTTGCAGGATTCATTATAAAAAAAGTACAGCCAGTGAACTTGTATCAGGTGAGGCTGGGATGCAGTCCCTGTACCCCAGAGCAGCCCTCACAGTGCTGTGCACTGGCAGCTCGAGGGGTCTGATAACACCCCAGTGTTTTGGCTACTTCTGAGCAGTACTCACACAATATCAAGGCTGTCTCTCCAACATTTGTTTCTGTTCTATTAAACTGCCTTTATCTTTACCCGCAAATTTTTCCATCTTATTTTCTCTTCCTTCTCCCTGTGCTGCTGGGGAGGGGAGTGATGAAAAAGTTTTGTGGTCACCTGGTATCCAGCCATGGTCAATCCACCATAAAAGTTAAGGTTAATCATATTTTGGTTCTGTTTCTACAGAACCCAAGAATAGTCAGAGCAGCAAGAATTTCTTGCTCAAATGTTGGTATCTAAAAGGAAAAAAGGTTAGAATCAAAGTTATTTCAGACAGCTTTTTGTCTTTTGAGAAGATCCTACTGTATATGCCATACTTGGATAAGCTTTTTGTGACTTTTCCTTAAACGTATTTTTCAGAAATATTTACATTTTATAAGAACAGCTCTACAAGGAGATGTTATTCTGGCATCACAAAACAGGCATCCAAATGTAGCTGAACACTCATGAAATTTACTCACTTGTATGATAAGAACATTAAAGGGGAAAAAAGCCCCCAACCTTTAAGAAATGTTTAACCATCTAGTGAAAATTTAAATTAAGTGTTCTGCTTCAGCAGGGAGAAATCCTCCAAGTTATTCTGTGTTTGTTTTGTTTTGTTTTTCCTTGTTTTTCTCCCTGAAGGTCAGGATATGGAATCGCACCAAGGAGAAGGCAGTGAAGTTTGCCAGTTCTGTCAGCGGTCCCGTGCGGGTCTGCTCCTCTGCCCAGGAGGCAGTGACAGGGGCTGATGTGATCGTGACAGTCACTATGGCAACATCTCCAATCTTGTTTGGAGACTGGGTGAAGCCAGGTGCCCACATCAATGGTACGTTCTGTTCCCATTGTGTACAGCAGGTGTTTATTAGCACATTGTTTAGCATCACTGTCTGTTGAAAAGCAGTTCTCTGTGCTTCATGGAATGAACGTTCTTTACATTTTGACTTTCCCTCTTCAGTGAGGACCACTTTTCCCAGCCCTGTCCTCCTGGAGCCAGAATGCATAATCCAGCAGGGGATTTTTGCTGAAGCATGGGATTTGCTCTTTTCCAATGTGCTCTTTTCTCTTAGTGGTGCATCATCTTTGCCCACGTGTAGTCATTAGTCTCATCTTTCTCTCCATTTAAATAACCCCCACAAATGTTCTTATTTCTAAGTAGTTACTGCTCATTGTTACATTGCCCTGGTGGTGTCATCTTTTCTTCCACCAATTTTGTAATCTCTGTTTGTTTCTTTGGAGGCTGATCATACTAATTTACTTTTTTACTTGAGTTATGAAGATGCAACAACTGAGTTAAGAACATCATAATTTAAACTCTAATTAAAGTGAGGTTTGGAGGGGTGCTTTTTTTTTTGTTGGCCTGCCACACTATTGTTTGGAGTCTCTGGACGTGCCTCTGTTTATTTTTATTAATTGTGGGCCTTGTTCAGATGACCTTGTGCACTTTCCAGATAGCATGGTGATAAGACAAAAGCAAGTTCTCAAAGGGAGCAGTTTAAAGAAAGGTCCCACATTCCAGCAGCATCCTACCAATTTTTCAAACTCGATTTAGTCCTTTGTCATTGGAAGTTGTTGTCTGTGTTGTGTCATGGCATGGAAGCCAGAAATACAACAAAATCAACTAAAGTCCACAGTCACTGAGGCGACACAGACACAAAGACCTCTCTCCTTTTCTTGCCTTTTTTTTACCCTTCATTGAGGCATTAGTACTGTTTGAAGAGGCATTTGAGCAACAAATGCAAATTTAACAAATGCAAATTTATTGTTCCTTAATAGCTGGACATGTAAAAAAAATATCTGAATACAGTATAATTGGGTAGTCCTTTTAGTTTTTTTGGGTTTCTTGTTTGCTTGGTTTTTAAGCCCATAGCAAGTTGATAATGATCTTGGTGCTGTGTATAAAAAAATAAGCTTCATGATTTGTTTTCAGTTTCTCTAAGTGATAATATAATAAAGGTGTGTAAAATTCATTTGGTAATGATCTGATGAAAACAAGGGTATAAGAGATAACAGAAGAAGGGAGAGGACTTTATTTTGCTTTAGCTACTCAGACTCTTCTGACAAGGATATTTTACTGACATATCAAATCTTGAATGTTTTTTTGTTGTCCTATCAATCAGTATTTCTCCAAGGCTAACACTGGATTTTTTGTACATTACATTTCCATAATGGCATTGATTATTAATCCGCACATGTCTTTTTAACAAAATACGGTTTAATTTGTTTTAAATGTTGCTCCCAAGTTCATCAGTTTTGTTGCTTTAGCTGTTGGAGCAAGCAGACCAGACTGGAGAGAACTGGATGATGACCTAATGAAGAATTCCGTTCTGTTTGTGGATTCCAGAGATGCTGCTCTTACAGAATCAGGAGATGTTATTTTATCAGGGGTAAGACTTTCTGAAATGATGGGCTTTGTTTTTGTGGCAATTGGCTTACATTTGAAATGAGTTAGTATTGATAATGTCCTGCACTGAAACCTTGAGGGCATCAGATGTAATTGTTAGCACTTTCCAGGCAGGGGCTGAAAGATAAACTGGTTTCAAACTGACTGCTCTGTCTGTGACCAAACCATGCAACCTCTGTATCTACCATTATATGACACCATATTACAGTAGCATGTTTTCAGCATTGGCTTTTCATGATAACAGTGTGTTGCTGTCGAAAGACCTACATTTCCTGCAGTATTTGGTTACCGTAAATATTCTTCAAATCTATTTATTAAAACCTGTAACTTTCTTCCCATGAGATTGCAGTGTGATTGACACTGAATGGACCAGCCCAAAGAATGGACCACACAAGCCAGGCAGACCATGATCTGCACAGATTTGCCAGCAGGGGCTCTTTGAGGTTCAATGGAGTTTTCTTTTTCTCTTTTAATGTGTCTGCAGAATAAATATGATTTATACTTTTGAGGTTTAACATAAGAGCTCCAGATATGATAATGGGTGTGGAATCCCATGTGTTTTGTTGGACAAGTAACAAGCTATTCACTGTGAAAAAACTTACAGACTGAGGAAAGTCTGCCAGCTGTCTTTTTTTTGAAAACCATTCTGCTCCTCTGATTTCTGTCCAGTTTCTATATAATTTGTCTGAAAGTTGATCTTCTTCACCATGGAAAATAATCAGTTTTGGGAATGCAGCACTGGAGGAGTTCTTTCTTTTGAAGTCACTCAGAAGAAAAGGGGTTTTTTTTCCCTCTTAGTGTATGTATGGGTATTATGTTTTTGTATAAATATGTATTTTTTTCACAGGCAGAGATTTTTGCTGAGCTGGGGGAGGTATTGAAGGGTACAAAACCAGCCCTGCCTGAGAAAACAACAGTGTTTAAATCGTTGGGTAAGAACAGCCCTTCCTGTGTCCAAGTCTGACAGAAAACAATGCCTTGCTCTTTATTAGGTCCCCCATGCGTGGGAAAGCTGCTGATCATCTTCAGAACCGCTGTGGCAGTGCACTGTCCACAAGAAAGTAGACTGTGATTTGCATTTTCCCTTTTTATTTCCCTTCTTATTTATCTAGCAGGATTGATGTAATGAAAAGTGATAGGAAAGCAGGCAAACAACAGAAGTCCATTTTCCATTTCACAGTTGTTCAAGACATGACTGCAGCATTTGTTAATGGAGCTCCAGCCCGACTGCCCCGCTGTTCCACCCGTGGGGTCTGTCTGACCTGAGACAATGTGACAGTGTCCTGTGGGGCTGGGGTTTGGGAAAGGGTGGCACTGGGGATGAATTACCATGCTCTGAGCTACATGACATCTCCAAAAGGGCCCAGTTGTGATATGAACACTGAAAATTAGATTCCCACTGTTGCATTAACTTCTCACAGCACACCCAACACCACATGATGGCTATGGACTTTGAATGTAACACTGTAGATGTTTGGGATGGGAAATAATTCCTGTTCCTGTCCAGTTAGATAATCTCCTGAGTCTTCCTGTTTCCTTCTGAAGCAAAATTGTTTGTACTGCACAGCTGAATAACTGTTTGAAGGTAACTTCAATTCTTTTTCAGGGATGGCAGTTGAAGACACAGTAGCAGCAAAATTTGTTTATGATGCATGGTCGGCTGGTAACTAAGGAGAGAAGTCTACAGTGCCAGTGGGGCCAAGAAAATTGTTTGCACTTAGTTTCCTTGAATCCTGTGTTAACAAGAAAGGCACCAATCCTATCTGAATGTGGCCCTTCTAGAATGTTCAATAAGGAAAAGTAAAATTTCAGCGATAGACTAATGTCCAAAGTCTTCTAATTTCAAGTATTAGATACTTGCAGTATTGCTAATAAATGCCTCTCTTTTGTAACAGCAAGTATTAGATGTTTGCAATGATACTAACAAGGGTATCTTTACATATTTTGGTATAATTTTGGAATCAGTGTTTTTCCTCCCTAATTATTTATGTAGCAGAAGCCTGTGTGTAGATTTCTTGGTTTTTAGAGGGGTAATTCATTCTCGTGTAAAATACATCAGTTTGTAGAATGGACTCTGTCATCATATTTACCTGTGGTGGTACTTTAAATGCAGCTGTGGGTTTCAGTGCTCCAGTGACAGTGACCTTGTGTTCAGCCTCCTGACCCACCTGTAACTCCTGGACGCACCTCCCCTTCCAGCTCACACTGGAAGTCACCATTTTTTTTCACCCCTTTCAATGCACCTTCCTTTGTCCTCAGACTCAGTGGCTTTTTACTTAAGAGCACAGTTCTGAGTGGGGGTTTGTGTAAACAGCCATCCCTCCGTACAGTTGGGTTTCTGCTCAGTACCTCCCCTAGTACATGCCTCGCTGGGGTATTGCCATTTTCATATTGCAAGGAGTCACACAGAATGTGAGATCTAATGTGTCTTTTGACTTAACTTTTATCTGTATTCTGTAGGGAGATTTTGCTATTAATCTACGGTGCCTCTGAGTTGTTTTTCTAAGCTTCTTGAAGGCTGGAACCACACAAACTGATTTCAAGTATACAGGCAAATATTTTCAGTTTGGCTGTACCATGCTTCAATTGCTAATTGTTCTATTATCACAGCTATTAGCTGGGGCTGGAATTTTCATGATCCTTTCCTGGCAGAGGAACCCAGTGACATAAGGAAAAGTTCCAGTTTTGTGTTGTTATGCAACTGCCTTGCAACAGAGTGAGCATCTGCTGAAAAACAGCTATTGCCCTGGAAACAAATTCCTGTCTCAGGCTCACAAGTTGTGCCTTGTGAAATTTTATTTCCATTTGCTTATTATTTCAGGCAGGCTATTAAGTGTTCCTCCATGCTGTGGAGGAGTTGGATGACAGGACATTTTATGACATGCCAGTAGAATAAAGCAGAGCAACAGGAAGGAGGGTCAGGAGCAGCTAGCATTAAAGCCCTGGAGGGTACATAGGTAAGTGTAGAAGAGGTTAATGAGTACAGTGCAGGTGTGATGTAAATAATGCTCCAGTTATGAGCCTGGTCTAAGCTAGTTGGAAAATGTGCTTAAGTGGCATAGATAGCATAGAAAGGTCCAGACCACTAATAGGGCTGAAGGATGTTTCATGTGGATCCAATCTGAACTCCACTGGTCCTGTTTATTCCATCAGAAAGAACAACATAAATTCCTCTATGAGCTTTTTAATTTTAATTGTAGTAAAATTACTCTTCTGTAATACATTCTGTTTTTACATGTCTTGTTTCTTCTCTGTCATTTCTGAAGTGTTCAGAAGTTTATGTGTTGACTTGGTTTGTTACTTCAGTCATGCAGAACTACACTAACCTGAGGTAAACATGAAAGCAAACAATGCTCCATTATTCAAAAACTCCATGGAAACTTGCAATTAATAATTATGACAGTATTGTCCCAGTTCTGTGCCAGTGTTATACCAGATTGATAATTTGAAGTGAGACATAGTGTTTGGGAAGAAGACAAGTCCAGTTAATTTTCACATGTACTCCACTACAGACTATGCACTTTAAAAAATAAATAAAGCCAGTCCTAAGACCTGGTTCTGAAAACCTACATTGTTCTCAGCTTCATTGGCAGTGGGAGATTTTGGGAGCCTGGCTTCAATGTTGTACCTCTGATGTCATGGAAGAGGATTTGGTTCAGTTACAATGAGAATTGCTTGGATGCCACCTTTAGATTTTTTGAGGGGAAATTATAGCATCAATTTCTGTGTTTCCTTCTCTTACAAATTTCTTACATGAAATTGTGTAATTTGCATTTATATTAAAATAAATAGATACTGCTCTTTTTCTTTGACTTTCATTTTGTTGTCCGTTTCTTTTCTGGTTTGTGGTTGAGTCATTTGAAGACAAGAAAGAAAGTATTCAATTTGTTGCAGTGACTGCTCTCAGTAAATGTGATCACGGAATGTAAACAGAAGAAATAGGGAGTGCTCTGTTCCTCTGTGATACTCAGTTTTGCAGTTGTCCCATGCTGCACACTTTCTTAATGTCTGTCCAGTGCAGTTAGTCTTTAAGTCTAACTTATGTGTTAAGTATTTAAGGAAAGAGAACCTTGTACTTGGCAGGGCTGTGCTTGTGTGAGATTGCTTGGCTTTATGATTTGGGTTTGGGTTCAGCTCTAGCTTTGCACATTTGATACATAAAGCATCTCCAGCTGAACTGAGCTATACAAATGTTCCTAAGGAGTCACAGCTAGGATTCCAATGCTTCCAAACTCTAAAGGAAACAAAGGGGTTGGTAAAAAAATCTGAAAACAGCAAGGCACATGAGTGGAAAAAACCTGAAATGTGAGTCTTCCTTTCTATTAATTTTCCCCCCATTTTTTTTCTACAGAGCTGCTTTATACCATCCCCTAAGAAAAGAGTTAGCACTATTGCACTTTTAAAAATTTAATTAAAAATAACAAAAATTAAAAATTGATTCAGTTGCCTAAAAGTAAGTGTCATATGGTGTGCTCTGGGGCTTCTTAGTGCCTTGATGCAGTTTCTGGGGGACAAGGGACTCCTACAGGTCTGATGCTGTTCCTTTTGGCTCCACAGTCACTGCAAATACCTGAGGAGGTGCCTGAACACTGAGGATGCCAGTGACAACCGAGTTATTTATGTGCAGATGGTCTCTGCTGTTCTCTCTGGCTGTCAGAGGCTGCGGATGAGTAAGCACGGAGGCAGATTTTCAGTGCAATTTGGAGATCCTTGGCTCCTGATTCCCCCTGCAGTGCCCTCTCCTCTACCTACATTTGCCTCCCATCGGTGACAGGCGTTTGCATGCTTAAGAGTTCTTGAAAACGTTTCCTGGATAGCTGAATCCAGCCCATTTTTATTTAAAATCTGGCCTGAAAAAGGTGCATCGTGGTCAGCACTTTGCAGCGGAGAGGAGCAGCACAGATATTGTGTCAGCCCTGTGTGCTGGGGGTGTGGAATTCAGCTCCTGCAGGACTGGAGGATGCAGAAGGGGATGAGGCTGGGTTGGCCTCAGCAGGAATGGGGAGCATCTGCATTTCCAGCATAGGGAAGGATTGAAAATCCACCTATCCTATGCCTTCAAATATGAAAGATTAATTGGTTCCTTCTTGCTTTGTTAAACATTTGGGAGTTTCTTAGCCAAAATGAAAACAACAAGACAGAGTCTGGGGGGAAGGTGTCTGGATTACTGTGCTGAGCACAGCAATCATGGAAGGTTGCACAGAACAGGACTTTGATTGCTTAATATAAGAACACATCAACCTGCTGTGTACAGGAAACCAAGCAGGGAAGAATGCAGTATAAAGTCCACACAAGAAAAGATACTATAACATAAAAATCACAGTCACAAGATGATATGGAAAGAAACATGAAAATATCATTAACCAGGATTAGCATCCACAAATGCAGCATACCCCTAAGGAAAAAAATCATAGCTGGCTAATGGAAAGCTATAAAAAGAGCTTT
The DNA here is from genome assembly GCA_013390105.1 of Tichodroma muraria. Classification (NCBI taxonomy): domain Eukaryota; kingdom Metazoa; phylum Chordata; class Aves; order Passeriformes; family Sittidae; genus Tichodroma; species Tichodroma muraria. The sequence continues at coordinate 16,637 of WAAG01029159.1, forward strand.
AAAGATAGATGTTCTGCTAATAAATGTGCATCTAAAATCTGTGATCTTAGCCAGAGCACGGCTACTACAAGCACTTTATTAGATTCACAAAACTCAACAGGAATGATTAATTTATATCTGATAGTGCTGGCTTCTCAAGGGAACAGGAGAACTCTGCTGTGAATGCCTCCAGATAGACTGTGAAGGGCAGGAGCTTCCACAGCAGCACAGTTCATTTTCTTGTCTTTATTTTCATGAGCTGTGTGTGTGTGTGATATACAGCTCTCAGGCTAAGGCTGACAACAACCCACAGAAAATTTTGTGTGATATGAATCCTCTTTTCTATGACTTTGCATGGAAAATGCAGCCTATAGGAGCCAAGCTGGGGGTATACCAAAATAGATCCAAAATTCTGAAAATTAAACCTCAGCTTCTTGTAGTTAAGAGTATTGCAGCCCTGAAGACATTTAGGACATTATGAGTGCTGGCAATTGGATCCAATCTAATGAGAAGAGAAAGGAATATACAACTCACACTGAACATCTCTTGGGAAGATACTTCATGTATTTTTAAATTATTGTCAATACAGAAGTAAAAACTTCACTGACAAAAATATGAAATTTGCTGTAAATTAGTCTTATTTGCATTAATTCAGAGGTGATTAGAGCCCATAAACCACAGCTAAAATCAAGATTCGGATTCCTTTTCTAACATACCATCAGTACCAGGATGAGTGGTTTTACTGATTTTACAGAAGCAAATGGAGAAAACTCAAAGCTCTCAAGTCTGAGAATGCTCTTCGTATTGTGGTTTTGGAGAAGAAAGGGAGGCCTTTATTAAGGAATGCAGTGGGCCTGGCCTTCACTGATATTTGAAATTATTTGGACCAAAAGAAATCCAATCCACATAAGCAGTTCAGGGAGAAAAAGCTTTTGGGTTTTTACCTTAACATTCTCACTTTTTGGCAGAATATACTGTACTTAATATCCTGTTCACAACTACCTATCCAGAGAGAAAAATTGTTATCCCTGCTGTACTTCCTAAAGCAATTGGTAACCTCTCTGCCTTCTGCTTTAGCAGACTGCTGGAAAGAGTTGCACAATCTTTGGAGAGAGGGAAAGGTAATGGATCAGTGTGTAGGTTACAAGAAGTATGATAATTTATAAGCAAGTATCTACAGTTTTTCCAGGGTTTTCAAGTGCCTGTTTTCTTTTATTCACAGCATTCAGGACTTTCTTTCTTGGCCCAAGCTCCATCTGAATGCTCTGTAGATCTTCATCAGAACATAGCATCAGGGCATCTAAATCAATTTTTTCCCTCATGAAGACTGGAAGAAACTCTTCCAGCATCTGTGATGCCAGAAATACCTCAAGGGGCGTATTCTCTGTTTCCTCATCATCCCAAATGATTTCTTCCTCATTCCAAGGGACATCAATGCTGTTTTCAGCATCATCTTCCCTGCCATTCTCAGCATTTTCATACTGAAAGAGCTCACTGGCCATTGTAACTCTTATACCCTCCTTCTCAGAGGACACAGTTTCAGGATTTACCTCTGCAGCCAAATTCCTTCCAAACACAATCTTGCCAAGGCCTGGCCTCTGAAAAATGGAGAGCTGACTGTCATTACCAGCAAGGTTTTTCTCTTCGAGGTCATTCAGTAATTCATCCTCCTCTTTCTCATCAAACAAATGCATCACACTTCTCCTACCCATATCATCCTCTTGGTCATTTCTTTGTGTTTCCTGCCTTCTTGTGCTGTCGGCTGTCTTTTTTGTCTTGAGTTTCAAGGTATCTTTCAGGTTTTTGGTTAAAGTACTTGTGGTATTTGAAGCAAATAGACCAGGCAACTTTACCCTGGAGTGTGTTCCTTTGGAAGAATTCACTGTGCCAACCTTTTCTTTAATATAATTCCGGTTCATTTCATGCTGGTGTTTCTCTTGGCGCTTCTCACATTCCTTGATTTGTCTCTCGACGTTCCTCTGGGCCTGTGCCTTTTGTTTGGAGACCTTCTTTGGGTTCAGCAAGTTCTGCTCAGTGGCTGCTTTGTCCAGGATCTGGACGCACTCCTTGCGGTCCCTGCTGGCAGCTGCCTCCAGGGGAGTGCGCAGGTCATTGTCCAGAGCAAAGATGTTGGCACCAAAGTTGATCAAAAAAGAGACACAGTGGATGTGGCCATTGCAGGCAGCGTGGTGCAGGGGCGTATTCCCCCAGATGTCACACTTGTCCGGATCGCCCCTGGCAGGGAAAACAGCACACGGTGAGCTGGGCTACCCACACTGAGCTCTGCAGTGGCACTGAACAGATGCTAAACATGTCACTCTGCTCTGCTCTGAGGAGAACAGCCCAGGGACAATGGCTCAGCTTGGCTCCAGCCACTGGAATAGGGCTGCACCCACTTACACAAGCCCCGAGAGTGGCTGTGTGTGTGGCATGAGCTCTAATTCCTGCCCTGTGAGACAGTGACTGCATCTCCCCATAAGGGAGCCAGAGCATTTCCTTTGTCATCCCAGGGTCTGGCAACTAAAAGTGGGCTCAGGCTTTGACTTAGTCTCATTGGAATTACTGGCAAAACTGTTTCAAGAACAATTGCATGGAATACTTCAAAGCACTCTTGGTGATTTGTTCCTTTTGCATGTCAAACACAGGGCAATATTAAAAGGTTTCTGTGAAGGCTGGTGGACCCTGAGAGGCAATCCCTGAGTTAGGGAGACACAAGAGGCTTCTCTCACAGGACACCCTATCCTCTTATGCCAAACGTACCCTGTTCTGCTCCCTCAGTCGGGCCCCTTAGCCTCCTCCCCATCCCTGTGTCCATCAGTCACTCCCTTCCTATTTCCCCATTGGCTCCCATACCCTAATCCCGCCTTTGTACTGCCCCCATGCCCCCTGATAATTGGTCCCTGATGCTCTCTCAGCCCCTACCACCCATATACTTGAATCTGCACCCTTGCCATGGGGTTTGCTTTTGACCCTGGACAACCTGCGTGCGTGGCTGCAATAAACATCTCTGTGGAATTTATACCAAGACCCTTCCTGCCCCTTTGCCATCAAACATAGCTGTCCTGGCTTCAACAGGTTTCCTCACTGGCAGCAGTGGCAAACAGATCCGGAGTAAAGCCCTGATTACCCATGTGTCTCCATTGCTATTAGTTTAAGCCCGGATAGATGCCATTGTTTTTCAACTCTTTTGTTCTCTGTAAGCTGCGTTTACTCATGATGGTTTGAAAAGCAGAAGTTCATTTGAAAATAAAATGCCACATTTTTCAATTGAATTTAAAGCGAGTGAAAAGTATTGCTTGATTTTTAACTCTTGCACTGACTTCATGCTGAACTGCTGGCCTGCAGACAAGAATCAGCTTGAATATTTAGATACACATTTGGCAAGGTCAGCCTTAGCAATGTTCACAACAGAGCTTGTGAACCAACCAACTTGTGACCAACCAACAAGGCGGCCACAGAAGCCCAAAATCTTTATTGACTTCAGAGCCAGGGACCAAATTTTCAAGGAGAATTTCTACTCTTGTGAGTTCAAGCATTTCAATGGCTCGGCGTCTGGTGCCACGGCAGCTGTACTGTGAAAGACATGGCACATCCTGTCACAAAATGTCCTTCAGGCACTGGTCTCTGGCTTTGGGACTCTGAAAAAAAGCACTACCAGCTTTGTTGAGGGTCAGGTCTGAACACATCCTTCCGCCTGAGCTGCCCCAGGCAGGAGCGAGGTCAGGAGTCTGGCAGAGCCAACCGTGCTGGCCGTGGGAGCTCAGGCTTTGCTGCAAGGAGGTGGCAGCTGAGGATCAAAGTTTCTCCACTCAGACATATGGAAACCATGTGTACATATTTCTGCTTTTGTGGCTGTGCCCTGGGGAGCTGCCTGGCTGTGGCCGAGCGTGCCGGCTTCCCGAATTCCCACATTAGCAAGCTGGCTGCGGTACCCTGAGCCTTGGGAGTGCCGGGTCATGCGTCCTCCCCAGGTCCCTTCAGAGCTGTTTGTGGCCTCTTTTCCCCCTGGAACCTGCCAGCCTTTGAGTCTCAAACAATTGACAAACTCGAGTGGCTGTTCCCAGCTCAGTGGGACTTTGGACAAGGTTTGACATCTACTCTGGGTTCTCATACTCCTTTCCCTGCTTCCACAAAGAAAAGGCTCACACAAAAGAGCAGATTCTGCTATTTGGTCTTGCATTTATTCATGTACCTGCAAGGCAAGCAGAGAAAATGTCTCCTGATGACAAATTATTTCAAGATGAAAGGGGTTTATTAGTATTGCTAACTTTCCAGTGGCCAAAACTTGAGAGTCCTAAATCTGCAAGATTTCACTCTAATGAAAATTGCCCTGTACCTCAGAGCCTCTTTCAGGAAACCTCTTCAAGGAAAGGACAGATTTTTTAAAAAAAATTAAAATACTTTCTCACAAGAAAACTTTGACTGGAGAAGAGCTCAAACATCTTCTAAAATTCAGCTTCTCCCCAAAAAACCAGTGAGAATACAGCTATACCTCTGATAGACACATCTTGCTGATTGTGTCAAGAAATTTTAGATTAAAATAGAGGTAAACACATGTTTGAAGATTTTGAGGTGATACTGTTCCAAGTGTTTTGAGGTGATACTGCTGTCCTCTACCAAGAAAACGACTTAGAAATACATGAAATAATAAATATACAGAAATTTTGATCTTTATGTCATCTGCTTATGTTATGTGATTTCTGTCAGCTATTTTTGTAGGAGATATATTTTTCACTCTAATTTTGAAAAAAAAAATTTTCTTTCTTCCTTATCTAGTTGTTCTGGCTTGCAGGTGTTCAGAGACAAACTTTATTGACAGGTATTTCCTGGGAGCTGCGCACGTGTGCAATTGCTCACATTGAAAAACTGTCAATCTATTTTTGCTTCTCCTGAGGACACAGCAACAACCATGCAGTGCAAAGGTCTTTTTCATTGTGATACCACAGCCACACCTGAGCCCAATGAGCTATAAAGCAAACCTATGAAAAAAACCATTTCTTCAACTCCATTTTTAATAAAAGAAAACTCAGATGCATCCAAATAGTTATTCAACTGTTCCCTGCAATCTGTTCACTGTTCTGCAAAAGAACGCTTTATTAACTGTATTTCTACACAAGAGCAGATTTTCTTTAATTAGATGTTATTTCAGAATCACAGCTTAAAAGGTAGGCTCTGAGCAAGAAATTTCTGATGGTGGAGAGGTAATTACCATTTCAATAAGACATTTTAACCATGTAAGACATTTAAATCATACAGACATTTTATTACTAGAAAATAAACCTGTAGAAAACCTTCCTTTCATTTTTTTCCTTTTTTTTTAACCTTTATTTTCTTTTTTTATGGTTTTCAAGGGTCCTATCACAGCTTCTGAGACAATGTTCTCAGTTTTAGCATGATGGTAGTTGTTAAAAAAGCAGAGAAATAGCCATTTTAGATGTTACTGGCTCAAAGCTATCTGCTGTGACTCACCTCTGGACAGCATTAGATCTTCACAAGTGCCTACTAGCTGCACTTAGGAAGCAAATGGGAGACTTTTTTTTTGCTAAAACTGTGAGGTTTTGCTAAAACTGTTTCAAATCAGGGATTTCTCTATAAATGCTGCCTCAGGATATCCTCCAAGGTTGTTGGCAACCTCCTCCAGTCAGGAAAGGAAAGGTCCCAGGGCCCTGCTCCTCTGAGCTGCTCTCTGCAGGCTCCACACACCATGTGGTCCTGTAGATGCCGATGTGTTTTCACTGACAGACCACCCGAAGAACTCTTCAACCCCTGTCTGGGAAAATAATGAAGAGACCTGCCTGCAGGCTCTGGACCCAAACCACTGCCACTGAAGAAACAATTCTTGGCAATGCATTGAAAGAAATTACTGTGATTTTCAGGCTTTTGGGCCTGAGGTCATGGGGACATTAGAAACATGGCGCAGTAGTTGTAGTTTTGAGGCCCTGGCTTTAAGCAGTGGAGGCTGGCTGACTTACCCCCTCCGGCAAATGACCTCCAGAGCTTCTAGGTACCCGTGGTAGGCTGCCAGAAGGGTGGGAGTCACCCCATCTTCATCTGAAGTGTTGAGGTCTTTCCTGGTGGCCTCTTTCAACAGGTCCACGTTGCCATCGGCCGCTGCTTTGTGATACCTGCTGGACATTTTCAGCAGCTTCTGGTTTCCTGAAGCAGCTCTGAGTGATATCTGGGCTGTACAGTCACTCTCCCATTACAGGGATGGTTCATTAATGATTACAAGCAGAGACGTCCCTGTGAGGAGGGGAATGGGGAGGCAAAGTTCATCCTTGCAGGCTCTTTGTCTGGAGATCTGCATAGGTAACGAGGCTGTGGTGTGCTGAATGCTTTCATTTCCTGGAAGGTGGCTCTGCCATGTACAGTTTGTTGCATAATTGACTACTTAGAGAGGGGATCCAGTCATCTTCTCCGTGTCTTTGCCTGAGTGTTCTGTGGGAATTGCAAAAGGACTTTGAACTACAAAAAGAACTTCAAAAAACCTTCAAAAGGCCATGAATGTCATTGTGACTAGGTTTCAGCACAAGTAATAAAGCATCCCTGAGTCTGATGGGAGGAAATGGATGAACAATTACCTTTACTGGTGAAGCCCTTTGTAACCCATCTTTTACTGGGATGTTGTATTTGAAAACAAGTCACTGCCCTGCCAAACCAGGCACTTCCATAGAACCATTTTGTGTACAAAGTCAGGAAATGATCTGGGAGGGTGATGTTAGGATAAAACCCCCAACAAGTCTGCAAGTCACAACTGGCAAAACCACAGCTGTGTAAATTGCATTTCATCAGGAGATCTTCAGGAAATTGGCAAATTTGTCTAACAGGTCTCGTCTAAGAGGTATTTAAACTCATCTGAACTCATCTAACAGGTATATAAATCTCTGTTTAGATGCAGAAAAAATGTGCAGGATTTCCTCAGGATGCCAGAGGAATTTCCAGAAAAGGAAACATGATGGGCCTACACCTGATGCCTTAAGTTTAGCTTTTATATTTTTCAGATTCTGTGCTGGTTTAGTGTGTAGTTCTGGGTTTCATATTAAGTGTTGGTAAGCTCTCTTCACAGGGTAGGTAGACAAAACAATTCTTTTTCTAGCTTGGGACCAAGGACAACCGATACAATTTTCAAACTCAGGAACAAAAACAACAGTGATGTGAAAAGAACAAACAAGGAGGATGGAGCTTCATAACCTGAAGCTGTAATTGAACAATTAACTCCAATATGCTAATGGACCAGAACTTAGAAAAGTGCAAGACCTTGTGATCGGTCACCCATCTTGACCACGGTGACTATTTTGGGGTGCATCTTGGGTGTAATCCAGCTGGGCTCTTGTGCTGCTCAAATGTACCATTGAGCTCTTTTAATAAATCCCTATTTTATCCTTTTGCTCTGTCTAGTCTCTGTTCCAGGTCAGCCTCTGGCAGGCATCAGTTTCTGGCACCCCCAGGTGGAGTGGTGAGGAATCTGGAGTACCCCCTGGACTGGAGGAACACCCAGCTCGTGTCCCCCCACCTCTGCCAGCACTCCAAGGGGGGCCCAGCTGCAGTCCAGAAGGGATCAGAGTCCAAGAACCCCCAGGACTGGTACAGAGACATGTGAGTAATTGGATAAAAGTGGTGTTCTGCTTTAGCACCTGAGTTAGGTGTTAAGAAATCTCTTGTAGTTTAGTGTGGAAGGACCCTAGGGGTCCAGAAGGCATCACACCCACTGCCCCACCTGGGCACTGTGGTCCTTGCCTGGGAATAGATGGGTTCATTCCCCATCACAAATGATTTCTTGATTTAGAAATAACTTCCCCTGATTTCAGTGGCATAAAGGGCTACCTCTACAAGCAGAAACTTATAAAATTAGACTAATTCTAACTTTAGGTTCAAAAGAATTACTAAGAGCAAGCCATATAAAAAGCCAGTCTTCAAACAGCAGCTGAAAAGTTGGTAAGAGGCTACTGCAGGTTCTTGCAGTGCTGTGAGCTCAAGGTTCTTCTGGCCACATTCACAAGAGCTGCCACATAAACATTACTTTTTGCCAAGCTGTTTTCTGTGACTCACTGAATTAATCTGGATCTCAGAGACTCTACCCTCAGCAATTAGCAGTGGGGTTTTGTTGCTTGTTGTGCCCCCATTAGAGAATCACAAACCAACTCCTTGCTCAGCGTTGGTGCAATCCCCAAATGGAATTCTGCCACCTCATTTACCTCCCATAATTCTGCCCCTGTGACACACCAGAGGCCTCTCAAAATGGGCTTTCTCTCTTCATTATTTTCTCAGACAGGGGTTGAAGAGCTCTTCAGGAATGACCTTTTTCTTCCCATGAGGACAAGGAGAGTCAGTCAGATCCTGTGACAGGTTGGAATCTTCGAATAAACAACTCCAGGTCAGAGTAAAACAAAGCCCTGGTTTTCCCTCATGTCACCCCCAGGCACAGCTGTCCCTGGTGCTGTCCTGCCATCTCAGGGCAGTCAGGATGGGCCGTGCCTCACCCAGGCCAACCTCCATCCCCACTTTAGAAGACAGTTTTACTCTCAGCCCTTTCTCAGGTTCCCTGCACTGCATTAATACTTTTCTAATAAAAATTCAGCCATTTATTCTGCTTCCTATTTAACCAGGCTCAGCAGAGCTAAATTTACAGCTACTAGAAAAACTAGCTGTTGCAGAACAAAGATAGGTAATACATGTATACATATATATAAAATTGCTGTTTCTTAATGCCATTGAATTTTATTTCTTTTACTAGGCCTTTTTTCAGGGGTAAAATGATCACTGTTCACATGCGGCACATACCACCAGTATCTGGTAGGAGAGAGGAAACATGATACACCCATGAAAAGTGATTTCGTGGCAAAAGATTCTTTTAATTTTCAAGATCCTTGGTTTTTATGACAGAATTACCTTCATTTGCTTTTCTCTTAATTAATCCACCACACAAAGTGTTGATCTCAGTGCAATTTTTATCATTAACATCTGAAAATAGTGATTTTAAACTTACCCTATATAATGCTAAATGGGAAACTATTGTTCCAAGTTTTAATTAAAGGTAAAGAAAAACCCATGTCAGTTGAGGAGAAGCTTCAGGACTTTGCAAGCTTTATTATCATTTCTGTCATACAAATGGGCATCACAAAATAGAAAGAAAAAAGGAAAGACCAAACAAAATCTTCATTTGATTCTAAGCTCCTGGTACTTGCTCATCTTTGTCCCATCCAAAAACCTCAACTTGAAATGCAATAAATGATTCAACAACAAATGAGCTAAATTTCTCAGCCTGAATGGAGATTTTTCTTTTGGCACTAAAGCTCAAAATTGTGAACTTTTTAAACTCCCTGGACAGTTAGAATGAAGCTTTTCTTTTTGTGTTTGAAAAGAACTTCAGAACCATTCCACTTCCAATTGAAATGTCTTACCACGCTCAAGAGAAGTTCTGTTGTGATGGTAAACTAATGAGTTATTTAACCAGCAGCTTTGATCTGTTATTTCACAAATCCGTGATTTCACTGTGTATATGGGTATTACTCTATTAATTGGAGAACTGTCTCAAATAAAATATTGCCAGTTAAACTAACTATTTAGATTGAATGGCTGCAGCATCACCAGTTAGGTTGCTGTAGGTAACTTGGAGCATAAATCTGCACAGTGATGTTGTGCCATCTGTTTTGCATGAGGTATTAACCAGCACAACATTCCCTCATTGCAACTTTTATAAGCACCAAATGTGGTATGGTAAAGGCCATGCAAGGGGAGGCAAGTAAGTCTCTGCCTAATGAGATCTTTGGAACTAATGGGCTTAGAGAAGAATGAAATTAGTCACACTGGGTAATCGTGGCTACACAATTCAGAGACGATGACAACATTTAAAACAACAATAAGAGCTTATTTCTTCACTTCTTAGGGAAGCAAAACTTCTGTGCTCCAGGACACACTGCTGCTGGATGTCCTCTTGAGCAGCCAGTTCCCATAGCCAGGCTGAGGATCACCCATGCCAGGCTCAGTGTGACCCACACCAGTGCTGCCTGACACCCATCTGACATGATTGTTGTTCTGCTGTGGGTCCAAGGGCATCCCTTGCAGAGCCTGCACACAGTAGGGCTGGGAGCAGTGACATTATCTGTTGTACCGCAGGGACTTTTGCAATTTTTCAGTGCTCAAAAGGAGAAAGCCTGACCTGCCATTCAGGCTCTTTGCTTTGATAAAACATTTTCCTCGATTTTGGGGAGCTTTTCCCCCACGACATCTTCACCAGTGCTTCAAATAGTCCCAAGGAAAGCCATGTTGAGCTCATTGGTGTCTCAAATGCTGTCATGCTGGCACAGAAAACGCCATTTAAAAAAATAACTGCCAAAACAGACATGCATTTTTCTATGAAATATCTAGCATGGGAATAAAGGGAATACATTATCAGAGCAAGAAAAGGATGCCTTCAAAATAGAAGGCAACAACAACCCCTGTTAACGATGTAGTATTACCTGAAGGTGTCTGTGAGGCACCCCACTCGAGGAGCAGCAGGTGCAAGTGCTCTGTTCCCTGGGCAGCAGAGAGGTGGCACCTGTGTGAGCCAGAGCCAGGGCTTATATAACCCTCCCGGGGCAGCTAAAGACTAAGCTTGGTGGTGTCCTGAAGAGATGGGGTTTGAGCAGCAGTGCTGGAGGACCTCAAGGATGTGGTGAGTGTGGTTTGGGATACAAGGCGAGGTGGGTCCTTCCCTTGCTGCTCTCTCATTTGATTCTCTTTTCCTTGCAGGTTGCTGCTCCTGTTTGGATTTTTGCTGTGCTTAGCCCCTTGTGCTGGTGGCCTGGGGGATCAGGATCTCTTGGGTAATGTGCCCTCTCTGGGCTGGCTGTGGTGGGGACGTGGGCTTTGGGTTTGCTTGGAGCTGCATCCCCTCTGCCTTGGAATGGAAGGGGTTCTTAGGGGTGGCTGGCTGGGGGCTTGCAGGGTGTGTGCCTCCTGGAGGGTTTACTGGAGCTCACAATGGTCTTGCTTCTGCAGAGAATGTGACCTGTCATAGGCATGGGATGGAAGTTGAGTTTTCCAGAGAGCTTAGTAACTACTCCTGGCATGTGTATGTTCTTGGTATGTATTGCTGCTGCCCTGGCCCTGCCTGCTGAAACCTGCCTGCTGCAGGGCTAATCTTCCACATCCCTCCTAGATGCGAGTGGTGAGGAGATTGTGTCCTGTAACCACACTGTGGATTATGAGAGGCTGATATTCAGTGTCCTGTTTGTCAACTGCACCAGCCTGCAGGTAAACGGGTCTTCATCCTGGGAAGCTGCTGTAATGGAGTTAGGAGATGTTTATTTTTTTCCTTGATTACCTAAAACTCTTATAGAAGAACACTTCCTGCCAAAAGTTGAAAATCAGATCTAAAGCTACTGAAATTCTTATTCTTTCAACTATGCATTAAGTCCATCAGAGCCTGCTGTAAATGTTGTGCTCTCCTGTTGAGCAATTGAATTACTTGACAGGTTTTCTTGTAGGGAGATGGACCAGGTTCAAGAGTTGCAGAGCACCAATCTATTTAAGTGTGTATTGACAGACAATTAATACCATCTGCTGATCATAGCTGTTGAGGTAGAGTAGTAAGTGGGAGGCCAAAACTAGATGCTTTACTGGATCTGTTGCTTTTAAGTACTTGAAATCCCACAAGACTCCATTCTGCTGTTTATTAGCTTAGTTTCTTTTTGGATGGCTGACTCTCTGGCACTAAAACCTTGAAGTTTTCTTCTTCTGCAGTTATCTTTTTTGCACGTATCTTTGTATCCTCTGCTCCTCAACCTAACCCTGTGCCCCCCTGCTTTCCTAAAGAGCTTATCCTTTTCCTTTGGGCTTTTAAAACAAGAAGTTATCTTGTCCTTGCACTGGTACAAACACCTAAGCTAACTCTGAAGTTAGACTTCAGTCCCAATGGCTTTTAGCTGCTCTCATCCTGCAGTGAGTACTGCTGCCTCTTTCTAACTAATGTCTCTTGTCTGTAGCATGGTCAGCACCAGCTCTGGTTGAGGCTGATGGTGAATGACACACTGGGAGAGGAGACAAATATCACCTACAGCACTCACTGTGACAGCATTCATGTAGATGAAGCCACTACTCCTGTGTTTGCTGGTGCAACAAACTGCACGAAAGACTTCATGGCAGTAAGTGGAGGAGTGGGAGTGCTATAGATCCTGCTTTGAGACCTGCAAGGCAGGGTGGCTGTCTCCTGGAATTGTCTGGCATCTACAGAAAATTGGGGAAAGCTCCAGTGAGCTGCAAGGAGGTCTCTTTGCTGTATGTTCATTTTGGCTTGGCTGCTGGCTCTTTGGAGAGCTGGTTTTTGTGAAAGGTCATTAATGATATGCCCAGTCTGGCTCCAGTCCTTTTGCAGGGGAAGCTGATGTTGGCTGTTTACTTTGGGAAGCTGTAGTGGGGACTTTGCTGTGTGACTACAACCCTGCAAGTTCCTGCAGCCTAATTCTCATGCTGTGTTTCAGGTTACCTTCCCAGGACTCATTTCAAGTCTCAGTGATGAGCATATGGTATGTTCCTTCCACCTTGTGAAGGCAGCTGGGGTGGAGTCCCTGGGGTTTTGGCATAAACTGAGCCTGATATCTCCAAGTTCTGGTAGGGACCTCTCTGATGAATTTCCATCTTGTTGGGAAGCCTAGTTCTGCCCTGTCAACATAGGGAGCTTGAATGGAAAGCCTGGGAGGTGGCAGCCCTGCAGGGTGAAAATCTGACACCTTGATGCTTCTGTGCCTTCCTTCCCAAAGCAGGGTTTTCTTGCTTTGCAGGTTCCAGCAGCTCTAATGTCCTGGAATCTGTCAGTTGATGATGGAACCAGAATACATCAGCTGAGCCTTGGGCAAGCAATGCAGCAAGGCTATAACTTTCTAGTTGATGGCCACAACGTGATCTTTCAGGTGGCCTTTGCTGCCACTGGAGTTGTGTCCTACAAGGTATGTGAATGGAGAATCAGCACGGAGGAGTTACCCAGCCCCTGTTTGGCCAGCATTCTCTCCCTCCTGTAGACCTGGGGGGGAAGAGTTTTTGGGCCAGAGCTGATGTGCTGCTGGGCTGAGCTGGTGTGTGCAAAGGTGTTTGGCTTTGCACAGCTGTCACTGAACTTCCTGGCACAAGGAACTGAGGAGGCACAGAGTGCACCTCAGACAGCAGTGCAGTGAGTGGGAATCTCCAGAAGCAGAATTCTAGCTGCAGCCAGTCCTGGGAACATCTGACTAGCAGTCTCATGCTAACCAGCTGCTTTTAGAAAGGGTGAGGGGGGGAGCAACTTGCTGTTGCAAACCTGAACCTGATGCAGTACATGGCTCTCTGGGGTTGGTTTTATGACCAGAGCTGAGCACTGTCTAACAGAGCTCCATCTTCTTTGTCAGCACAATGGTAAGGTGCTCTACACTGTGGCACTCAAGCTCATGTACGGCCCTCCTGAGCGTAGACTGACTGTGGAGTCAAGAATGCTTTGTGCTCCAGGTAATGCATGGAAAAAGCTAGAACCTGACCTGCTTTTGCCCCAGGGAAACTGATGTTATATTTATTAAAGATGTTGTTGCAGGTCTAGCAATCTGTAATGCAACGCACATGACCATTGCCATCCCAGCCTTTCCAGGGATCCTTATGGATGTGGATGTAGAGAATAAGACCATCCCCATGGATCAGCTTCAGGAAAATGGAATCACTCTGGACACACAGAGAGGGGTCAGGCTGTATATTAGCAGGGGAGTCCTGAAGTCCAGGGTGAGTTCTGATCCTTGAGTCACAGGTGTTGGTGTGTTCACACCTCCTTGGGGTTTTGAGACCCAGAGCACAGTAGCTTTGACCTTGATTAAGCATCTGTCAAGTCAGTTATGCCCTGTGGCTGGCTGAGGGCAGGTGTGATTAAGATGAATATAAACTGACTTTGTAATAGATAGGCATCACACAAGGTAGCTTGGGTCTCCTGGAGTTTTTGGCAAAAAAAGATGGTGGTGAAAATATTCCTCTTGGAGGGGGTAGCAATGCCTGGAGCAATGCAAATGAATTTCCCCTGTGGCCAGTGTGCTCTTCATGCTTGGCTTATTTGTTAATCAGCTCTAACAGGTGCATGTGTTAAAAAGAGCTCTTGTAGTCACACTCCAAGAGAATAACTCTTGTCCTTCAGCTACCTGGGGAGAGCTGCTCAGGACTTCAGTACTACATGTCCTCTTTGAAACTGGCTTTTCACTTTTATGGGGAGACTGTGGCAATGGTGATGCACCCTGAGTGCCCCTGTGAGCAGCACGCACCAATAGGTAAGTGACTGACTCCTGCAGCTCCTCAGTTCCTGTGTTGTGATCCCTCAGCATGGCTCATTGTTCCACTTTATGTTGGATTAGTTCATCTTGTCAACAGCTCCTGGCAGGCAGAGCTGTCACTGACTCACATGACAACTTATGTGAACCTCTGTTACAGCTGCTGTATGCACCCAGGATGGGTACATGGATTTTGAAATCCTAGCTGAGAGTACCACACCACTGCTGGATTTGGATACACTCAGGCTCAGGGATCCTCTGTGCCGGCCAGCGTTCAAGTCACCTCTGAATGACAGGGTTCGGTTTCACGTCCCACTGAGTGGCTGTGGGACCAAGCATTGGGTAAGTGTGGCCAGGGTTGGTGGGGGTGGGATTCAGGCATTGGCAATACCCTCACTAATGCTGTTATTTACCTGCAGTTTGATGGGGAGCAGATTCATTATGAGAATGAAGTGAGGGCATTATGGACAGATCTTCCCTTGGGCAGGATCTCAAGGGACAGTGAACTCAGGTGTGTCTGGAAACCCCTTTAGGCCATCCAGTACTGTATCACCCATACATCAATATATGACTTACCTGCTCCTTCCTTGTTACAGGTTAACAGTCATGTGCTCCTTCAGCAATGGTGATGCCTCCCTCACTATAAAAGTAGACAACCTTTCTCCTCCACCTTCTTCAGTGAATCAAGGTTCCCTCTCACTAGTTCTTCTAAGCTACCCAGGTAAAGCTGGCTCTGGGCTCAGTGGCTGGGAAGTATCTGGAGCTTGTGGGGGGGATGGTCGATGAATGAGCTGTTGTGGTATGCAGACTTCTACTGTCCTGGTGCTTCCTTCCTGCTCACCCATGCTGCTTGAAGCACGTCTCAAATCTGCAGCCCTTGGACAGACAGTAGTTGTCCAACCAGCTGCTGTTGAAGAGCTTGAGACCCTCTTTGCACCCCGAGTTAATTATGTAAATGGCTTTGGCTCTTGCAGAGGACTCGTACAGGCAGCCATACCGTGAGGATCAGTATCCCATAGTGAGGTACCTGCGGCAGCCCATCTTCCTGGAAGTTCAGGTCCTGAACCGCAATGACCCCAACCTCCACTTGGTGCTGGATGACTGCTGGGCAACGGCCTCACAAGATCCAAGATCACTGCCCCAGTGGAATATTGTTGTAGATGGGTGAGTGCCCTCCCATACAAGTGAAAGCACCATTTGCAGTGGGTGGGAGGAGTCCCTAATTCTCCCCTGCTCCCTCTTTAGCAAGAAAGCCTTAATTATGAGGGCATTCCAAGTACTGCCCTGGGATGCTGGAATTTGTAGGAAGAAAGCAGAACTTCAACCTTGAACTTTAATCTGCCCCTTAAAGGAGTCAACACCAACAACCCAAACCTTCTCTACGCAGATGTTTTGACTTGGTTTTTATTTATTGGCAGCTGTGAGTATGACCAAGACAGCTACAGGACTGTGTTTCACCTGGTGGGACGTGGTGTCAGCTATGCTAACTATCGCCAAAGGCTGGAAGTGAAGACTTTTGCTTTTGTCTCTAGTGACAAAGCCCTTCCTGGCCTGGTAGGTGACATTGGACTTGGAGCAGTTGTCATTTCAAAACAAATGGATGTCTCATTCCTCTCATTCTTTGTCCAAGGTGTACTTCCACTGCAGTGTTCTGATCTGCCACCGTTTTCACCCAGACTCCTCATTGTGCATACCAAGATGCCCAAGGCTACCTAGAAGCAAGCGAGGTAATGTCTGAGTGGATTTTTAGGCTGCACTGATCCAGGATAACCCACTGCACTGTGGGGTTCAACTATGCTGTGTTTCTGTTTTAGAAAGTGGGATGGCAGCTGTGAACTCTGCTGTGGTGAGCCTGGGAGGCCCTGTCCTCTTCCTGCCAGAAGAGTGGTCTGCAGCCCGAGGTACTGAGCTGAGCCAATGTGGTGCTGGGGGTGTTGCTTGGGCTTAGTGAGGATCTGTCCCCACAAACAAACTGCCTTTCCCCTTGCTTTGCAGGGAGTTCTCTCCTGAGCAACGTGGCATGGGCTGGCATTGCAATGACTGCTGTTGGTGTTCTCTCTCTGGTCACAATGCTACTATATTTGGCTTTTCTTAAATGCCTAAAGAGAAGAGCATACATGGTAAATGTGGTATGTTAGTGTGTATTTCCAAATAAACTTGGAGTAGTTGCTTGGTGAATTATGTCTGTCATGTATTCCCTCTCCTGCATCTAGTTATGCAAATCAGCACTGCTCATCCTCTGAACATCTCCTTATTGTAGATTTGTCTTAGACAATGACTATAATACTTAATTTCCTGAGTGTCTTTGTTCTGAAACAGACCACTGCTATGTTAAATTCCTGTTGGACTTTGCAGCCAAATTCCTTTCTTGAATTGCTTTTCATTGTTACAGTTGTGATTCCATTTAATTGGGTTTTTAAAAATACATGTTGTACCAGTATCTGCAGTATGAGTAGCTCCTCTAGGTGCTCTTGTAAACATAAGCTCTGCACTGTACCTGGAAACTAAAACCTGGCTTTATTGAGATTGTTTAGCAATACCCAGCACTTGTGTTAAAACTTAACTGTAAAAAAAAACCTCCTCTTGTCCCTATGGGAATCTGATCATTACGAAAGGTCTTTGAAGGGGATATACAGTGGAGTCTCCCTTTTCTGCATACAGCAGTCTAGAAGGACACTAGGAAAACCAAAGTGGAACAGACTTCCTGCTGCCAGAGCTGATCTTCTGATGGCTGGAAGTTCTGTTGGCCACCTAATAGGGCCACCAGGAGTATATAATTTGGGATTTCAAACTGGGAGAACAGCTAAAGCTGTCTTGTCTGCAATACTGACAGCACTGTCTGTAGAGGTAATGTTGCCCACCTGAGGGGAGGCAGTTTTTCATGCAGTTCTTATTTTGTGTTTTACTTTTCCTTGCCTTGCGTAGTCAAGGAAATGAGGCATAAAATATAATTGCATGTGACAGAGTGAAAGTGCTTTGTTGCAGTAGGAGTGTAACAGCCTTAGGTTAAACATTGTCTGGCAACTCTGACAGGGAGTGTGAGCAGGGGGAGTGATCATCACAAGTCCAGCTCTGTGGTCGCAGAGTTTCAGATCAGCGGCCAGACCCTGACACTTGTCAAACATGCTGTGCATAAACACCACAGGCTGTGGGGCTTGTCTGCCACAGCCTCAACTTCACTTAGGCATTATTAATGAGTTATTATTAATGCAACAGATTGCAGGTGGCATTTTCTAAGTATTTCATGCAAAGAGAGCATGGAGTAGAGACCGTAATTAACATGATCTTTAGACCTTATGCTAGTATTTAATCAAAACTATAACAAAACGAAACTATGGATCTCACATTGGAGCCACTTAATTACAAGTCTGTTACTGTTACTGGCTTGATAGAAGTTAAGATTGAAAGGATTACTTAAGCTATTGTCCAGCAGACAACCTGCTATACTTAAGTCTTGTTGACTTAGCACTTGGCTGGAATATGAAGTATTTCTGCAAAAGCCAGGTAAGTGGTCCTTGATGAAGAGCATTTATGTACTTGACAGTGTGTTGTACTTAACTGTATGGGCTATTTAGCTCTTCTGAGCCAAATAAGGCTAATCTTAATATTCCCTCTCTCCACCCTTCTTGTTCTGAAGGGTGGGGAAAAGATCTTCATGTGTGTTCAGGTAGAGAAGTTTCCTTGTTTCTCATTGATGGAATTTGAACCTTTGCTCTGGATAGCTGGAGTTTACTAAGTAGCATTAGTGACATGTGAACATGCTAGTTAATATCCCTATAAGCTAAAATATTTCTCACATACCTTGCATACACAAATTTGCAGACTTGCACTAGTGAAGGTATTTTAAATAACTCGAGTACCTTCAGTATGGGAAGCAGTGAGAGCTCTACTTTCACTCTTTGACTTCTGTATTTTGTACTATTTTTACTGCCTGAGGAGGTGAGACAAAGAGCTTGCACATCTAGGTCAGAGAAGGTTGTTCTTGCCTGGTTTCTGCCCCTGGCTGATACTGTCTGCCTAGGGAAAGACTTCAGATGTGGCATGTGAGAGATCTGTCCCTGGTTTCTGGGAGAGTGTAGGGGTTTGGGTTTGCTAATTTTGGATTTCTTGGCTAAAGCACTATTTTATGTGGTGGGTTTATTTTTTGCTGCAATTAGCAAAAGAGTAAAGCAGGCTTAGACTGAGAGGTATAAAGAAAATTTTATTAACAAAACTAAAGAATAATAAGAATTAAAATAAAACTTTCAGAACACTTCCTCTATTTTTTCTTCTTACTCACAACATACAGAAACAACACTTTATTCTAAAAGTAAAAAATTGACTAAAAATTGTTTTTTTAATTAGAGGAGTATTTCTTGTTATGCTATAGAAAATTTTTATAAGAAGTTTTCTTATGGCTTTAATTTCTATAAACAGCAGCTGCTTAAAAATCTATTGGTGGAGTTCTTTCCATCTTTATGACTTTTACTACAATTGTGCTCTTAGGCTATGTTAACTTATAGGGTATTATTTTAAGGATGAACTGTTTTAAAGATAGATAAATAAAAAAACCTATCTTTAAGATTATCTTTGTTTTGGAGAACAGATATTTATTTTTTTTAAGGAAAAACGTCTTTCTCTTTCTCTTTAAATTTAAGGAAATACAACTACTTTCACATCTGTTTACTTTAGCACTGACTCTCTTTGCTCAGGTCTATAATTTGATGTTCTATCTCTTATACTTCTCTATGATTTAAAGAGATATTTAATATATTATAGTTTATTACTATGGCTTAGAGGAGAATTTTAGCCTAAAAATAAGGCACTTCTTCATTCACCTCTTATCTGAAACTTGATTTTTTCTTTATTGACTTCAGTGTTTTTATGTCGCTTCTTTATGCGCTTTTACTCTTCTTATTTCTCTCTCTCAAGAGAAGATTGAAGTTTGCAGGTCTTACCTGTACACTAGAGGAGTCAACATCTCACCTGGGGCCTGCAGGGAGAAGGGTGGTGCCTGGGCTGAGGCAGTCACTTGATAGGCTGCAGGCTGTGCTGGAGCTGAGCAAAGGTTTTAAAAGCTCAGCCAGAGTGGCCCCTCTGGCCCTGGCTCCTGCTGCGTTCAGTGGGCTGCAGTGTGTTTTAATGTTAATGTGTTTTCACAAAGCGTATTCACCCTCTTCGTTAGTTTAATCATGTGTCAATATTTAAAACTGGCTACTGAGTAGTTCTCTGTCAAGTCCACAGGAAGCTACAAAAGCCTAAACCAAGACTGAGGGTTAAACTATAGTTCTCTTAGGGTGGCTCAGCTAAAGCTTTCCAGGGATGTTGCAGGGGCAGTTTGAATGAAGACTTATATAATTAATTTAAATCAAGGAAAACACAGGACTGTGTTCCTTATTTTGTACCTAATTTACCCTAGAGCCTAGGCACATGCATTCCTTCCCTCTTCCTCTGTGTGTGCTGCTGCCTCTCTGTCCCTTGTTTAAAGTGAGTTACCTGGAAAGTTTAAGCTCATCTTACAAGTGAAAAAGATTTCTTTCCTGCATTCAGGCAGAGGACTCTCTCTTCTGACACAGGGCAGGGGTGAGGTGGGGATGATGGTGCTGCAAGAGAAGGCAGAGGAATTAGACCCTGCTGCTGGTGGAGGCAGCATTGACTCAAGCAGCTGCTTCAGGAACCATACCACAGTTAGCCTTGAATACGGGATGTTTGGGGTCCCCCAGGATGTAGGCCACAGGAGTGGCCACCTATTAAGGCATGTTTATGCCTAATTTAAGTGGCAGTGAACCAGATCTGTGAGAGCTGAGTAGGCTGAGGAGCTAGTTGGGAATGGTGCCACTGAGGTGGGAGTCTCCCGCCAGTTTCTTGTGGGGTTGGTGCTATTCTGCAGAAAGCTGAGAGAGCAGCTGAGAAGAAGGGGACTTGGCAGCATCCCCCCAGCCTGTCTTGCTAAGGACTTCTTAGCTCTACTGCAGTCCTTAATAATTTAAAGAACAACTTCTGCCCTCCTTTTAAGGGATGCCTTACTGTCTCCAGTAAAACACCTACTCTATGCTGACCTAGTTTTTTCTTTAACATCTCTCAATCGAAAGCCTTACTCTGGTGATGGCACTGCACAAAACCCAGCTCTTGGTGAAACACACAGTGAGAAGCCCTAAAATGACAGGCTGATAAGCATGCAAAGGTCAGGGCAGCAGGAGCTGCCCTGCAGTTTCTTGGAACAGAAACTGTTCTAAGTCTACCTGCAGGTAACTGAGAATTCACAGTTTTAGCTCCTCTTAGTGCTGATGACAAAATGGATTATATAATGAAAAATAAATTTAAAATGCAGAAAGAAATGGTTGATATTGGGTCAGATTGTGAGTGGGACTGGATTAACTTTGGTGTCTGCTGATTTTATTAAGTAATGCCTCTTCCCTTCAGAAGGTGAGGGCATAAAGGAAAGGGAAGGGGAAGGATTCAGCTGTGTATTCATGTATGAGCTGTGCTGTGAAGATTCTGAGTGTTGTAACTTCAGACAAGTGTAAGGGCTTTATTGGTCTGTCTTTGGAAGTGCCTCCTGGAAAGTGCCTGCAGGCACCCTTGCCTGAAGGGAAGGCTGGTTCTGTGGCTTTGTACTGTCTGCTGAATTAATGTGCCATTAAAATAAAGGGTTCCTGGAAACTTTCTGGGGATTGTTTTACTCTACAGCTGAAGTGTAGGGCCAGCTTAGTCTAAGGGCTGAAACTATTACCACCACTACTGTGTGAAGCAGGTAACAGCTCAGGTCAGCTCTGTGTCCATGTTTTAGTCAAGCAGCAAGTTTGTTCATGCAAAACTAATAAAACTAAATTAGACCTTGGATATCTGCATTTCCTTTACAGGTACGAAAAGGGGAGCAATCTGCAGCTTGTGGCTCAGCAATGTTGGCCATATAAAATACTTTATTCAAGGAGAAAAACTCAGCTCTGAGTGTAGCCTTCATAAAACAAGATGTGAAAAACTTGTTTTTACTAGAAATAGAATAAAACAGACTAACAAGGCACTATGGTTAAACAAACAGCACTTTATTAAACTAATATAGTTAGTTACTTTCCTAATGCTATAAATATAATAGCATTTGCAAAAATGAAAGGAGTTTAAATAACATACATGAAGTTACAACTGAGAAGCAAACCAGCCACTTTAAATACCTAAATAAGACCTAAGCATACCCCTGATATGAGGAGGCAATGAAAATAAGGAAAATATCCCTTTGGAATAATGTAACAGCAAAAGGCAGATCAAAGCTTAGCCTCTGACATATGACAAACCCACTTTTCCCTGTATAATGAAAATAAAGCAGTGGCCTGGTGCACTTAACCTCTGTTAAAATAGTAAGGCTTATGAATATTTTTCCACATTCAAAACATATTTTTACTGTTCTGAACTTTTGATACAGAAATATCAAATGGCCACTGCCATGTACTAAAGAGAGCACATTCAGAACTCCAGTATCTGAGAAGTCAAATATCTCCCTCCCCTTTCTGTCCACCTACTTGCCATTGACTTAACAGTACCAATTATTATTACATCCCTTTACCAAACTCTATGGAACATTCCATCATGCACATACACTTACTAATGTACTGCTGCTTCTTAGTTATTCTTAAGATCCCTTTTACAGTGCCAATGTAAGATGTGTACTGATTTTTCCCAGTTTCCAGGAGCACACACTGCTTGAATGCTTAATGAACAAACAATTACATAGCAAAGGGTAGAACTGTACAGCCAAGTGCCGATGAAGTGTGGAGAAACCTCCTTATTCACTCTTTCCAGTATTGGCAGAAAGATCCAAGCCAGCCTGCTTCTGTTGTAAACTTCCATTAACATCTTGCTTCCTTATCTGACCCCTGTGTATATGAGAGAAAAATGGTTTTATTGTCTGCTCCTCCCTAAGACTGTCTTTTAACTTTTCGCTCAAAGAAGCCAAGCAATGTGAGATGTCACAGAGAGGTTTACATGTGCCACTGGTCTACCTAAGCTTCTCTCCAAAGACAGAGGAACACAAAAATAGAGGGTATTACCTGTTTTAACATCAAAGCTGTAGCTAAACAGGGCTGGTGTGTAGGTTGGATTGTGCATTTGGATATGCTACAGAAAATGGAAGTCTTCTGGAACTGGTGTTGTGGACCTGGCAGTATGCCCTGGAACTGGGCCTTGCACCGTGCTTCTGTCACCCTGCTGCTATCTCAGGCAGCTTTGTGCGTCCTCAAGAGTTGTGCAAACACAGCTGTGCTGAAGGAGCAAACTGAGGAAGCCTAGAAGAGAGCAGCTGTGCTTTTATTTCTTGCTCTTCCCTATGCCTCAGTGATTACTGTGGTTCTTTCCCTGGCAGGTGTTTCAGGGGGCCACAGGTGGCACTCCAGCGCAGCCTGCTGCTGCCTCCTGCTCTCAGCTGCCTGGCTGAGGCAATGCTGACTGAAATAGACCTCCATGCCCAAAGTCCTGAGAGGCACAACTGGCAACCTGCACGATGCAGTATGCTACAAAACCTGTTATTTCTATTTTGACCATACTGTCCTTTCTAAGTACTCCTCTTCCTATCCCAAATCTACAACCAATTTTGCTCCCTTACTCTACAAATGCAGGTAAGCAGAGATAGCTCGGTCATCATGCAGGAAAAACTGCAAAAGGTTCATTTTCTACACAAACTTGGCAGTGGGTTTTAATGACATTTAAAGCAACACACTGGAGTGAGACAAAGTTGTATTTTACTGCCTGCTGTCATGTTGTGTTAGCACATTGACATTTAAAGACCACTTGTATTTCCTCTTTCCCAAAAAGTAAAAAGGACATGAATTATCACTCATTAGAATACCTACTGATGACCAGAGACATCCATCTGCTACATTTTAAGCCATGAGGGTAGCCCAAGATTCAAAGCATTCAGGAAGCATTGTTATATTAAGCAACAGTGCTCATTTAGAAAAAAAATGGAACAATGAATGCAGTAGCACAGCTGCAGAGTTTGAAATCCAAGCATAGATCAAGACATGCACACTCACCTTGATGCACACAAGTAGTTGACCAGAGTTGAAAGTGCAATGTAAGAAACACTCAGCACTCCAGAAATTCCCAGGGACAGGGCTCCCAGGCCACACAGCACACACAGAAGGGCTATGCCACCTATGGCTATGACAACACCTAAAACAATATCACTTTGTTATTTAAATGAGTCTATGTACAAACAGAAGAGCTGACTTCTACCATAACCCCAGTTTCAAACAATTTGGAAAGACCATCTTCCTCACTCATCTGGCTATTCCCCATAAAAGCTACGTATGCTCAAGATAACTAGTTTAGGTATAACCTGGTGGCTGAGATTAGAAAGGAAAATAGGATTGCCCCTGTATAGACTACACTTAATTAGATTACTATTCTTGTATTAAGAGTTTTACTACTGCTGAGACCTGAGGACTACATGCAGAAATCGTCAATTGCTAGGACTCAGACTTCCAAAAGGAAAAATTAAAAAGGAAAAAGATAATATGCCTTAAAAGGGAATAGGTAAGCATACCCACAAATGCATACAGTACCTTCCATGACTATTACACCAATACAGGCCATTACAGCTGTTGTAACAACAAAAACCAGGAAAAATCCAACAGGAATAGCTGACACTGCAATAAACATCAGGAGTGATAAGGCAACAAAAGGATGGTCATCTAAATATTGGCCAATGCGAGAATTCATAAAGGCAACAACCTGCAGATGAAAGAAAAACATTTTAGATTTTTTTTAATCTCTTGTCACAGATACCTTTCACAGATCACTGCTACTGTAGTGAACTACAGGTAGGATAGATCTTTTGTCAGTCTGCACCTGGAATAGGGAGCACCTCTTGCCTCTTTATTTCAAAAGCATAGGGACTTGCTGCAAATTTAAATAACTGCAGGGAAAATATAATTCAACCAACAACAGATGTGTTTTTCTTGGACTTCCCAGTTCTATTCTTGCACAAATTATAAAAAATCAACAAACCCACAAAAAAGCAACCAATCTGAAAACAAGTAAAAAAATAAATCAGTCTAGATGTAGCTTTCACTGATGTCTCAGCCACCATTATTTTGAACTAGAGGCCTCTATTTGATTTTAAAAATCTGCAATGTTTAAAAATGCTCAGCTTTTCTTTTATCCATGGCTTAGCAATATCTACAACCTGCTCATTTATTGAATCAAAGTACAGTACAGGCATGTCTGTATCAGAAAGTTGTTAAGAATTTAACAATATTATTAGTAAAAAAATATCTTTTTACAGAGGCAGTCAGAGCTACACACCAGAATTTTACTGCAGTAGTTTCCCTTCCCTTAAGGAAACATGTATTGTAGTTTTAGTTCTTTTTATAGCAGTAAAACCATTTCACTAAAATGCCACTCTACTGTCTCAAAGGGTTATGGCAGTAAAACACAAAAATGGAGAGCAGGCTTTCCACTTTCTTGACTGAAGATGTGGGAGGACAGACCTTCTTATAGGCCTCACAGTGTTCACTTAGAAAATAGAGAGTGCATTTAAATAAATCAGGGTGTGATATCCTGATAGTTACAAATGGAGTAGCTTTATAAATATATAGTTACAATCCAGACCTACATTTGTGTTGCTGTGGATGGTCTGCATCACGGAGTGCCACTGCTTCTGTAGTTCCTGCATCTCTTTAGACATATTAATCCTCAGCCACGACCTCTTCTGAACAGCCAGTTCTCACTCTGCCATCGAATTTTCCTTAAAATTAAGGTACAATTAGTAACAGGCTCATACAGATGCTTTTTGAAAATGAAATGTTTCCTTTGTATAAAGAGAGAATGCAGGTTTCAGATGAAGTGATATACAGTCTAAAACATTACTTTTACAAAAGCCCATCTAATGTAGGGGGTTTGTCCCTCCAAGCTCTTCTGAAACTCCTAAAGCCAAGTAGCAAGGTACAAGTGACTCTCACCTTCTTCCTTTATAACATTAACTCTGTGCTTACCAATCAAGGCATTCACTTACCAGTAAAAACATCACTTCTAACCACCTACATGGACAATTTGTTGCTATGGGTGCCGGAAACCAGTAACACGCTAATGAGACTTACTTCTGTGAATATCGTTGTGCTCAGCATCGAGAGCATAACCCACACAGCTTCAAAACCCTTATTAAGGTGTATTAAGGCAAAATGCTTCCAGATGTTCTGAACGTATTTAATTGTGGCATTTTCAGAGAAACCTCAGCTCAGCAATCTCCCTGAAAATTTCCAGCTGCTGTTGCAGGGGGACCCTTACAAGGGGCAGGTTAGAGGATGCATTTTCCTGTTTGCAACCCGGAGCAGCCAGGACGCCAGCGTCCCTGCTGTGCCCCCTGCACACACACGGGCCCTCCTGGGCACCCGGCATTGTCACACACAGCGGGTGAGCCCTCGCTGCTGGCAACGCTGGGCAGGAGCTGCCCGCGGGGCGCGCCCGAGCCCGGGCGTTACCTCCGCCACCGTCCCCGGCCTGCACCGGGCACCCAGAACCGCGGCCAGGGCACAGTAACCACCCCCCTGAACCACCACTGCAGCCACCCGCACGAATCGGCGCCTCGGGCGGACAGCGGGTCCCCGGCGTGCGTCCCCCGGAGGTAAGGGGGGACACGGCCCTGCTCCCGCAGGACTGCCGGGCCGCGGCGCCCCCNGGGCAGGGCCCGCCCGTGGGCGTGCAGCGCTCGGGCCGCGCTCCAAAGGCCGCCGCCGCTTGGCCGCGGTGGCTCACGCCCCTCGGGTGTCCTTTCGCGTCCCCCTTGCTGTCCTGCCCTTCACCCCGGCCCTACCTCAGCCGCTCAGTCCGGGCACCCTCATGAGTGTCCTAGAGGTCTGTGTTGTTTTAGGACATGCAGCCTGGAGCTTTTCGGAATGGAGGACGGAAAATGAGAGCATCTGCGGTCTCCGTGCCGCTGTGGAGGCGTGCAGAGGCTCGCTCGGCACCGCGCCTCACGGCTCCGGTGCCAGCAGTCTCTCCGTGGGTGTCTGTAATGCCACCGTCCCCAGGCTGGCGGGCACGGAGGCAGCTCGCAGTGAGCTGGGAGGGTTCAGTCACGCCGTGAGGAGCGGTGGAACAGCTGCTGTGAAACACCTCACCCGGCTCAACCACCTTCCCCCGTCCCGGTGTTTTGTTCCCACACGTTCCCACCTCGTCCTGCTGCCTCCAGGTGTTTTGGTGCCCACGTGGCAAACCTGTTCGGGGAGACGTGCTCTATGAGGAGCAATTACTTTAAGAATTTAGCTGGCTTTTTAGCAAAAGCAATGCTCCTGCAGTGTCTCAGCATTTGGCTGGGACTGTTCTCAGCAGTGATGCTTGGTGAGGTGTGTCGCACGATGGTTTGGCCTGGCTGCTCTCCAGAGCCGTCGTGATGGTGTGAGCATGCAAGCGTGGGGCTTCAGTGAATTCCCAGCTTCTGCTACACGGAATGTTTCGTGCTGTAAATTGCAATCAGAAATGAGTTAAATATTCGTATTTCTCATAACTGCTTTAATCATTTAATTGGTGCCGCCTATGAGAGTATTATGAAACTGAATGTTAATGGATTTATGATTTTTTTTTTTAAAGGCAAAAAAATAAATAGCATGTTTAATTTGGAAATTAATGCAATAAGAGGTTTTATGAAGTATGGGGGGTTAGACTTATCAGACTGTTGGATTTCTGTGTCTTTGAGGTGCTGATTTCAATGATCTCTGCAGATACCAGGGTTTGTGTGGACAGAGGGAGTAAGATTTGCATATTAACACATATTTGTACTATGGGGTCTAAAAGCCTAGCACAAGATGTCTGCAGGAAAAGGATGGTCAGGGCAAGTGTATTTTGCTTGAACTCTTAATGTGTTAATCTCTCATATTGATAAATGCACAGTGGATTGATAATCCTGGTGTACTAGGGTATATCATAATAAATTTGTTGATTTGCGTACTTTTTAAAGAAGTGAGCATAGGGAAAGCTAACTGTCAGAATTGCAGTTTGATGTAACTCAGTGATAATGGCACTATGAAGTTAAATGGAGCTGAGTTTAAAGTATACTGGAGGTTTTAAATTTCTGGCTGTTTTCAAGCATGCCATAGCTGCAATTTTGAAGATAGTCTCATGCTTCTTAATAAATTATTTTCTTGCTATGCATAATTATCTCTTCTGCTAAAAATTAATGTATAATCTTTCTCTATACAAAATAACTGCTTTTAATGTCTTTCAGGCAGCAGTGATAAGTTATTCGACATCAAAGAGCATGCATATGTGAGCATCTGAGTTGATGTGCACCGAGGAACAGTAGTTACTCTTAACTGCTGCTTAATTGAGCTTGTCTTCATGCCAGTGTCAGTGCCAATTAGCAGGAAAATACTCATGCTGCAAACCAGCACTGAAACATTTGGAGGGTTAGGGCAAACATTAGCCAAGCAATTACCAGCACCAGCAGTGCTGTTTCTGTACCCTGCACTGCTGGCCTGTGTTTAAAGAACAATGGACAAAAACAATGTTCCACTTGTAGATGGTATAAGGGAGAGACATAAGGAAAACTGTGCTGTTAACTTAGGAATATCAGCCATTCTCACAGCTCACAGAAAATTGGATGAAAAATAGCAAAGATGATGAGAAAGGGTTTAAAATTGAACTCTTGCTGTGTTGGTGGAATAAGGGCCTCTTGAGGGTAGCTATTAAGAGACTGTGCTAGATTTCATGTTGGATGGTTGTAATTTCCATTTGTGGAGGAATGTGATGGAAGACTCTTTCAGGACATAGTGATGACTGTGAGTGGGAGGCAAATGCATACAGGCTTAGAGGAGTTGGGAGTATCCCACCTGCTATGTTCAGATTTTCAGGGCGTTTGATTCTGAATGGTGGAAAAGTGGTAGAGGTGTTTGGAGTCAAGATTTTGAATATTTTTTTTTCCTAATTCTTAAGAAAATATGGGTTTATAGAGCTTTTAGTGCTTGGGAGCTCTGTGCAGTGCTTTATGCAAAAGTTAGAATATCTCAGATATCTCAGGACTGCATTTTTCATAACTTTCACAGGCAGAAGGAGCCTTTGTAGTTCCTCGTTGGTTTCACAACTGAATCTCCCTGACCACAGCTTGGCACAACAGTGAAAGGGGCTGTTTCCTGTCTGCTGGGGGAGGAGAGGGAGGAGGGAATTCTGTCTCCAAGCACCAGCTATGCTGTAACTGGGGCAACCAAGCTGAGGACTGAAAGGCAGAGTGCCAGAGTTCACCAAGCTGTGACAGGCAGAGGGACAGGTAACAAGGGCATCTGCAGGTAGTACCTTCCCTTACCCTGCTCACCTGTGCATCCTGTGCATGTGTGAGGCATGCAGGGTGTTGCTCTCTTTCTCTTTTCCCATTCCTTTTGACATGGTCTTATTCTTCTTGGCAATTAATGTGTGGTTCTGCTGTAAACCACAGCTGGGGGGCCCAGAGTCCCTGGGACATTAGAAGAGAGCAGGCAGTGGGGAGGAAACTGGTGTTGGAGAAAGTGGAAAGGGCAGGGTTTAAGAAAGTCTTGCTTGAAGGATATCTGGGGGGAGTTAGATTAAGGTGGAAAGTGAGCTTGAGAGGAATGGTGAAAAAAGCATGGAGGTTTGGAGGAAGAGAGAGCTTATTGTCATAAACAAGGAATGTGAAAGCTGATTTTTCTTCTTCCTCGCAGCTGGGATAGAAACTGATTGACGCCTTGTGTAGTAGCTGAAATGAGTCTCTAATTCTTTTCCAGTGCAGGAAACAACAAGGATGTTCACACTGAGGGGGAGGTCCAAAAAATTCTAGGCAAACAAAAAAGCCAAAGCAAAATAAAACTGACACAGAGTCCAAGTCTCCTGAGGGTAAGTTCCTGCTGCAGTGACTGTGAAAGATCGATAACTTGGTAAAAACTTCAGATGAAATTTACTATTACTGGTGGTTAGTGGTTTGATACTGGAAGAATGCTTATTAAAAGACACATAGTCTTGTTAAATATTCTTTGGACTTAATGCTTTATAATGTACTTTTAATTAAGGGTTTCTTTGTTCAAATATTACGTGTTTGAAAGGTTAGTTGGCATGTCAAGAGTTGTTTTAGGATGAACGATGGCTTTTTTAATGACCCTTGTACCTTTAAGAATGAATGGATGTCCTAATAAACCGTATAATTTATTAATTTTTGAAGTACCCTAAGGCCCAATCCTTTAGTCATTAGTCAAGAGGAATTCGTATTCTCTTTAATGAGTTATGTCTGGGGGTGATAATGTCTTTATTTCTCTGTGTGTGCAGGTATGCTGGGGAATACCAAGGAGGTAAATCAGTCCTTTCTCAAATTTTATTTCTAAATGGGTTCTACTTTGATATTGAGGAGGACACAATTTTGTCTGCTAGAAAACTAGGTTCAAGCAGCCTCATTTTTCAGTGATACATCAAAAAGCAATAACCATGTACTAAAATTATGTAGAAAAAAGATTATATCTTATTCAAACATAATTGTATTGGGTAATAACTTCCTCTTTCATGGTGATTTAAACTCACTGGTGTTCAGATACAACACACTTCCACCTCCTTTTTCTCATTGTGCCACTATATTCAGGAAATGATTCCTTGTGAATCTTGTGAACAAGTTTGATTTAGGAAACTGAGAACAGACTGTGGATGAGGATTTGGCCTATACTAAGGAAAGTTGCCATTCAAAAGCATCTTAAAACACTGTGAGGCTTAATAATTCTGAGAAAATGTCCTGACAGAACTTTGTATGGAGTCCTGGAAGGCCATCTCAAAGTACTGTCTCCTTGAAGAGGTGAAACATAATCCTAAAACCTATCAGATATTCTGACATTTGTAGTGCAACACTTTGCAGAGTACTTGTGAGCAATTTGTTCTTCCAGCAGCATCCTGGTAATAGCTTCCTCTATGTTTGGCTACTTCTAGGCGTGAAAAAAATCTAGAGGTTTTTTTTCCCCTTCCCAGTAATACAGTTAACACAACTTGGAGTGTTTCATTGTTAATTTGGCAGTCTGGTAGGATTTAATATTCTAATATACAGAGTTTATACCATTACAAACTCCATGTGGAGTTTTGAGTGTAACTTAAAATATTTAACTAATTTTAAGTAGTTTTCAGGGACATAAAAATAAGAGTTCTTTTTTAAACTGTCATTTATTGGTGTTTGGAAGTTTTATAAAATGATTGCAAAAACATGTTTTGCTGAGGAACTCGCCATAAAGAATAGCTGTATCCTTAAAATTTGTAAAGTTGCAATGTGTAACTTTCGATGGAAACTGAAGGACTCCGTTCCTTCTTCATAAATCTTTTTTGAAACAGAGTATTTCATAAATATCTTTGAAGTTTCTTTTCATTTCTGTGTAGTCACAAAACAATTCCATGTGCAATATGAGTCGTCCAAAACGATCACCGAAATTATCATTCCTACACACACCTGCACCTGCTTCTCCTTCTGCTTCTGCTTCAGATGCACCTTCAGACTTGTATGAGGTATGTGCTCCCTCCCCTGCTGTCAGGGTATGCACACATTCCATGTGCTGGCAAATTCCCATTCTTTGCAATGGGGTTTAGTGAGTGTTGTGGTACTGGGTCAAAGGTTGAATTTGACGACCTTGGAGATCTTTTCCAGCCTTAATGATCCAATGATTCCAAGTATATTCATGATTGTATCTCATGTACTTTTATCTCTGA